>ONZQ02000003.1:1481516-1702436 GCA_900312665.1 Cephalotrichum gorgonifer
CGTGTGAAAGACATACCTCCGGTGCCATGAACTCTGGCGTTCCGCAGAAAGTACCCGTCGTAGACCCGTACCACATGTCCTCCTTACAAAGACCATAATCACCAATCTTGATGTGTCCGTCGAGAGTGAGGAGGATGTTGTCAAGCTTCAGGTCACGGTAGACCACGCCGTTCTCGTGGAAGTATTTCAATGCCAGACAGACCTCGGCCGCGTAGAATCTGTTCAGATGTCAAAGTCAGCTACTTGAATAATGGTTTGGTGACAAAAGAAAAAGGGGGGGGGAACGGTACTGGGCGCGCTTGGTACCGAAGTGGCCGCGCTGGATATGCAACATCAGATCACCTCCACTAACGTACTCCATGACGAAGTACACCCTAGTCTCGGTCTGGAAGCACGCATGAAGCGTCGTCAAGAAGGGATGTCGCCCCCTATTTGCCACCAGGAACACCCGCTTCTCCGACCGGACGCTCTCCACCTCATCGTTCTCGATGATGAACTCCTTCTTCAGCACCTTGATGGCATATAGCTTCCTGGCCCTCTTTGACTCTGCCAGCATGACCTTTCCGAAGTTACCCTTGCCAAGAACCGCGAGGAAGTTGAAGTGATCGAGCCCGATCCTCTGTCCCGTGCCTGGGTCAGTCGCCAGGGGCAGGGGCTTTCGCGGGGCGACGGATAGGTCCACCCCAGTTGCGCCATACGACTGAGGCGCCGGCTCCTCCACCGGGGGCTTGGTGAACACGGGGTACTGCTGATGTTGGGGTGATACGGGAGAGTGTGGGGACTGCGGAGGCTGCGAATACATTTGCTGCGCAGGTTGTTGGGCAGGAGGAGCCTGCATCTGCTGTTGCTGCTGAATTTGGTGCTGCTGCATCACGACCGTCTGGTACTGAGGCGCGGCGTTGACGTTGGCGTAGTCGGCCGGGTTATACTTTCGTTGTTGCTGTTGCTGCGGGGCACCATACTGTTGACTCTGTCCATAGTGGGTATCGGCCGTCGGCGACTGAGCTGGAGGGGCGTCATAGGCAGGGCGATCGTAGTCTTGCTGCTGAGATGGTCTCCCGCTGCCACTAGACCCCGACATGGCGACAGACGCCGCGGTTGCTGCTGCCGTGGATCCCGACGAGATGGATGCGCGGTCGGGCTGGATACGTTGCGAAGGCTGCTGGTTGGCGTACATGAGCTTCGCAGCTTCTGTCGCGTCGGGCGAGGGCTGGCCGAACGAAGGAGATTGGGAATGCGTTGGCTTCGGCGGACCGGGCCTTAGGGTCTTCGCTGGCAGCGACGCCCTTTCTTGTTCCCTTTGTTTTTGCGATCTCATACCCTCCAGAATTTGGTTGGCAGTGGCCATGGACATGCCGCAGAAGTCCGGGACCAGGTGCACGCAGTGGGCGTGGCTTGTAAGGCCGCACTCTGTGCATTTCCTGCTGTTCTTCCGGCCGAAGGGCAACATGTAGCCGCAGTGGCAGCACCAGTTGGCGGTCATGTTCGAGAACGGCTGGAACCTGTGCGGGATGCGATGGTTGATCTTTTCCTCGTCCGGGTCCGTCTCGGCATTGCTCTTGCTAATGCACTTGGTGACGACGCTGGAGTAGCACTTTGTGTGGCACGTGTACTTGCAGTCCTCGCACTGCATGCCTGCTGAGTACTTGAGGAACTCGCCGCAGAGCGCGCAGCGCATGATGTTGTAGAACTGCTGTTCGACAAACTTGTGGCCGTACATCTCGTGGACGTCCTCCTTTCGCTGACGGATGGCACCCTTCCGCCCCAGGCCGAGGTCGACCGGCCGGCGGTCCTTGTTGGTCTTGACGAAGCTAAGCGAAAGTTGAATGCGGCCACTGGGCTCCAAGTTGAACCAGTTGTCGAGGGGCGCGGACTGGACCGGGGGAGCAGCACCCGGAGGTAGTTGACCCCCTTGTTGGTGGCCGGGCCCACCTCCAAACTGCTGCTGTCCTTGCGGCTGCTGACCGCCCATCGGGAACTGGGGCGGCGCAGCTCCTCCCTGCATCCTGTCAGCGGAGACCCAGCCTGAGCTATTGGTCTCCGCCTCGATCCTCTTCCGGCGCATCTCTTCAACGATGTCGGATATCCTAATCCATAGCAAGCCGATAGGCAGGGGGTGCTCGCTGGGCTTGTCGTAGACGGTAAGCTCAAGCTCATTTGCCTTGTCGACTTCAATGTGGTGGTATTCGGACTCCCATCGGTCATTGCGTGACGTCTTGGTCCGGGCGACTACATTATCCTCGACCTTGACGGTAATGAAGGTCTCGGGTCCCCTTGTGAATCTGCTGGTGGCGGCATGGTCGACGTCCTTGACGGCGATGACGCGGATCGTAAGCTGACCAGTAAGGGGCTTGCGCAGATTCGGCATGTTGATCGAGTCGTCTGGAGAGCCAGGGTGAAGCACGCCGTGTTAGTTAGAGTCGAGTGGGCGCTACATACTACCCGAGGAGAGGGGGGATTGCCCATGACATACCGTCGGGGGAGTCGGAAGAGTCCATATCAATATGAAGCTCCTCGTATCTCTTCAAAGCCGACTTCAGGAGAAGGATCTTCTGCTTGCTTTCGACTCGTCGGGCGGCGGCATCATTCTTACTCTTCCTGTCGCCCTCCATGCCGTAGAGCTGGACCATCTTCTCAACACCCTTGAGGTATTGTTCTTCCACGTTGAGCTTGAACTGGATCTGGGACAGCATGAGCTGGATTCGAGGTCCTAGATACGGGGTGTCATATTTGATCAGGTCTGGGAGAGGGGTTCTCGAGGTTAGCGTTCAGAGGCCCAGTTAGCGGGCTGAGAGGAGGTGTGTGGTGACAATGCCACAGATACATACCCAGCTTGGTGAAGTTGGGCCTTGGCTTAGACAAGTTCGGACCGGGGGCTGCGGGGTCGTAAGGGCCGCGAGGGGGCATCAGATCCCCGTGTCCTCCGATCTGGCTGTACTCGTGAGCACCGTAGCTCGCTCGGTCGCCGTCCTTCGGGGGAGGCGCGGGGCGGCCATGGTCGGAACTCGCGGCGCCACTGAGCGGACGGCCGTCGGAGCCGATGGACATGTGCTCCATGCCGCGGCGCGCCTGCAGCTCGCGAAGCTTCTCCTCGAAGAACTGCATGTTCCGACGGCCTTCGCGGATTTGGGTGTCGAGCCTCGATAGGACGGCGTCATTGTTGGTCTGCGACCGCATAGCATTCGCGGCATTGATCAGAGCCTTCTCCCGCTCGATCTTCTTCTGGATATCCCGGATCCGCTCGTCTTCGTTCATCTTGGCGGTTGACGGGGCGCCGGGCGGTGGTGGTGATGGTGGTGGTGGTGGTGACTGTGGGTGGTGGTGATGTTGGCAGCAAGGTGGTTGAGGGGCAGCGATAATGGTCACAGTTGGCGATGTCGCCTGCGGGGTCGGCGTCGGTCGTTGGGTTGCGAAAAAGGGAGGAGGGGTTCTTCTCCTTCGTTGCCTGCCCGGCCGGCGTTAAAATGCGGGACGAAAAAAAAAGAAGAAGAAAAAAAAAACCGCCGCTGGCAAACTCTCGAGGATTCCTTGCCAAGTTTCCCCCCTTCGCTAAAGACTCGGTGGAGAAGCCGGCAGGAGTTTACGAATGTCGCGAGACACCAAAGGACGTTGAGGAGCAGTTTTGCCGAGCGGGGACATGGATTGGGAGGGATTTTGTGGGGGAGGGGACTGGGCGGGAGGGTAGGTACTCACTCGTAGTTATTATGGAACTGGAAGTTTCCGATGGAGGCGAGGGAGAGGCCCGCTCGCTATGTGACTTGCGCCGCCACAGGTGGGAACTGTTCGGGGGCTATGTTATCGGGTGTCGGGTGTTGGATGTTAGGCCCGTACAAGTACTACTCGTACTAGCAGATGGAATTTTACGAAGCGGCACTTGAAAGTTTAGCCTCGAGCTATAAAGAACGCCGAGGATGTTGTCCTCCTTCCTGGCCTCTGATGGGCCGGCTTGTTGGCTGGCGCTGGCGCTGACGCTGGGGTCGGTGGGGTAACTTAGGTACTTGGGATACTTGAATACGCTATCATATCTAGGACTTCGAGATTCTGGGTGGAATGTGATGTTTGTGCGCCAAGTATCAGTCACAGTCACAGTCGCAGTTGAGCTGCGGGGGACCAGGTAAGACAGCTGGAGTAGCCTATTGTACTCGTACGGGGTATGAGTACAAGCAAGAGATCGGAACGGATTTCGTTCCAGGTTTGCCGTCAGAGTGGGATCGTCATATGCTGCTGCATACTAGTACTTACTTGTATGAAAGCAAGCTATGGTAAGCATCCAATGTCGGCACGCGCGATGCCGGGTTCTCGAGCAGAGCAGGGCTGCTTTATGGTCTGCCTGTTGAACCTACATAGGTAAAGAAAGGTCTTGCATATGCGAGTAGGCCTACTTGTAAGGGCACCAAGCGAGAACGAGGCATGCTTTCATAACAGAACCCGGAGCTATAGGGACCTTGCGCTCTCAGTGACATTGGCCAAAAGTCCTGGATTACCCCGCCAAGTGGCCAGCATCAATCCAACAAAAGCCCCTCCTCAAAGAAAAAGTGTGTAGGATTTGTGGTTCCTACACAGCACTTAGCCCCTCACTTTTGTGCAACATCCATGGATTTCACTTACAGGGATATGTACAATTCAATGTACTCGTACTGATCAGAGGGAGGTCTTCATTTCATTCATTCTCCAGGCTCGAGAGCGGTGATACGCCGCAGATAACAACATACCTAACAACAACAGTAAGTACAAAGTACTCTTACCGCCGTCCCTACATGTAACTTCGAGGAGAGATTTACATGTTTCTTGCGGCATTCATTTTATTCGAGAGGCTCAACGAGTGGACTGAATGCGTCTCATCGTGCACTCATCCTACCTGTGCTTTTGCAGGGCTGAAATGAGCCAACTGGATTATCCTCGTAATCCATCATCATCTCCAATAGGAACACTTGCCTCGGGGCCGACAGATGGATCCCACCATACTCGTGCATCACCCTCGGCTCCCACCCCACTGCAACACCTGCCTAAGGGCCGCCAGGTGATAATCCCGAAGACGAAGCCTCGTCCAGGGTAAACCTATCTGTCATAACCCAGGTTCTTGGCAACAGTCTTTATGGTGTGATCACTCACCACCTACAATGCCGTGGACATCACTAGACATCGATATTACCGAAGAAATGATACTAGGATTCCCGTTGTGCCATTTGGACCTTGAGAACCCGACGGATTGACCGACCTCACATCAACGCCATGTTTTATGTCAGGCATCCTAGTCCCCTCCGTGCCCTGGAGCCTGGAGCTTGAGTCCTGCCATAGGAGCCCAGGGGTGAAGGTTCTCATTGCGGTATCGTTTGAGGGCTTCTTCAGACTTAACTTGACAGCAGCGCAGCCATACCCACCTCGGGGCTAGACTCACCTTGTATTACCTTGTAACTTCGCGGAGTGGTCTAGGACTTTAGGCAGAATCATTTCTCAACTTACTTTCCCAGGCCCAAGGAATCAAACCGACCTTCTAACTGTACGTGTAAGTGGCGAAGACGGCTTACACGGGCACTTGGTGCCTAACAACGCTAGGCTTGGTGCCCAAGTTTTTGAGCATGAACGACACAGGTATAATGGCATCTGGATAAGAGGCAATGCCAGAGGCAGTACTCCGGCAATGGCCCGCATACTACCCGTCCTGAAAATGCTCTAAGATGTAAAATATATTCGTCAACGCGTTCGGCGAACTATTCCGAGTCCGACGGATTCCTGATAAAGAGAAACACCCATGTAACAGAGGTCCTCAAACTTCTCATACGCCGGGGCCGTCATCTACATGAGCATGTCTAGTTTGTGTATTCCTTCTGTAGGAGCTTGGCGATGGTGTTCATCCTGCAAAAACGTCATGGTTAGCAAGAGATACGAGGTGTAAGATATAGTTCCTCGGGGTGTGGGCCACGTACTGGATGTTGCTGGTACCCTCGTATATGGCACCGATCTTGCTGTCCCTCCAGTACTTCTCCGCGAGGCCCTCCCTCACGAAGCCCATGCCGCCCATCCACTCGACGGCCAGGCCGCTCACGCGCCCGGCGACCTGCGACGCGTAGAGCTTCGCCATGGCCGCGTCCATCACGAAGTCCTCGCCCGCCTCCTTCTTCCGCGCCGCGTTGTACACCAGGTGGCGCGCGGCCGTGATCTCCGTGTACGACTGCGCGATCTGGTGCTGCATCCCCTGGAACTCGCCCACAAACTGGCCGAACTGCTTCCTGTCGTTCCATACGTACCTGTAACAAGGGGGGGTTAATATGTGCAAGCTCCCGTTCGGGGGCCGGCGAACATGATGCGTAGGAGACAAGAAAAACTCACTTGACGGCATTCTCAAAGGCCCCAAGGGCTAGGCCAGTCATCTGCGCAGCGATGCCGATGCGGCCCTCATTCAGGATGCCGATGGCGTACTTGTACCCCTGGCCACGCTCGCCAAGGAGGTTCTCCTTCGGCACCTCGACGTCGTCAAAGTTGAGCACGCAGGTGCTGCTCGCCCTGATCCCGAGCTTCTTCTCCTTCTTCGCGATGGAGAAGCCCTTGGTACCCTTGTCGACGACAAAGGCGGTGATCCCCTTGTATCCCTTGCTGGGGTCCAGGTTCGCAAACACGATGTAGAACTCCGCCTCCATGGCGTTGGTGATCCACATCTTGGAGCCAGTGATCTTGAATCCGTCGGCGGTCTCGACCGCCTTGGTGGCCAGAGCGAAGGCGTCGGACCCCGATACGGGCTCGGACAGGCAGAAGGAGCCTAAGGATGGCGTCAGTAGCTTGCACGCGTGCCCAGAGTCAGACCGACCCCTTCCAGGGTTATAGACGTACCGACGGTGTTGGTAGCCAGCTTCGGGAGGTACTTCTTCTTGAGCGCGTTGGACCCGTACTTCATCACCGCCGTATTAACGAGCGTGTTGTGGACGTCGACCATGACGCTGACGCTAGGGTCCACCCTCGCAAGCTCCTCAATGCCGATGATGGCCGCGGTGAAGTTCATCCCCGCACCGCCGTACTCCTCGGGAATCTCGACGCTCATGAGGCCCTGCTCGAACAGCTGCTCCACGATCGCGGGGTCCATCGACTCAGCCTCGTCCATATCCCGAACCTTGGGTAGGATCACGTCGCTTGCGAACTTGGATACGGTATCCTTCATCGCAACCTCGACCTCGGAAAGGTGCGTGAGGGGCGTCGTGGGTATATCGGTGAGATCGGGGAAGTCGCCATTGCGGCGGCTGGGGATGGCGGAGAATGCCCGGAGACTGCAGCATTTATGTTAGACGTGTGTCAATTTGCCGGGAATGCCATTCAACCTACGGTGATCGCGTCTGGGTCAAGCTCGGCAGCGTTGACGCCCTCGAGGCCACGAGGTTCCTCGAGGCTAACCTCCCCGCCGCCCGAACGGTTGGCCGAATGGCATGTGAAATGGAAGACATATCGGCTCAGTGGTGGTCTCCGGAACCCGAACGGGGTGAATAATGAATGAGAAAGACCGGTTGGGGAAGATAGGGAGGGAGAATAGCGGTACAGTCAACCCCAATGTTTTATGGATAGCGGGGGAGGTTTAATAGAGATCGGTAGCTCACAATGAGAACCGAAACCGCCCGCAGTCTTACAATCACCCGGACCACAGGACGAGACACGAGACGAGCTTGTGCCGAGGCTATCCACTCCCCGCCGGACAACGGCGAAACGTCACCGACCCGATGGTGGCCGTGCGGCAGCTAGCTAACGCCAAGACCAGGGGAAGTTCAGCCGACATTTAGCCATCAATTCCTTGCGGGTTTCAACTTTTTGTCGCGTTGGGAGCTTCATTCGACTGACGACAGAAGCAAGTAGTTGCACACCGACTGGTCGACCGCGCATCATGGCTGGGTCAATTCTTCGCACACTCTTCGCTCCGGCGATACGGCAGTCCCTACGCCAACCCCTGGCGCGACCCGCGTTGCCAGCGACCCTACGACCGATGCCGCAGACGGCATTCCTACCTGTCCTTCGACCCTTCTCCGCGACGCCGACTCAGAATGCCACCTTGATGCAGGTCTTGCGCGTACGCTTCTCTCCAGCCTTCGATTCGACGAATATCTAGACCCGCAATTCTAACCTTTTTTTCTCTAAATAGGGCTGCCGAAAGGGCAAGAAGGCTAGGCACGCCGTGTCGCCCGCGCTCGCCGAAAAGCACTCCCCCTTCCAGAAAGGCGTGTGCCTGAAGGTCGGAGTCGTTAGGCCGAAGAAGCCCAACTCGGGAGAGCGGAAGACGGCGCGTGTTAGGTTGTCGTCGGGGAAGGTGGTCACGGCGTACATCCCGGGCGAGGGCCACAACATCCAGCAGCACAGCGTTGTCCTGGTGAGGGGAGGCCGGAGTCAGGATTGTCCCGGTGTGAGGTATCATCTGGTTCGAGGTGCCCTTGACCTGGTAAGTATTTCAGGAGACTTGAACTCTTCTAATTCGTCCGGACCAAAGCTAACGAGCCGTAGGGTGGTGTTAATGGGAGGACGACGAGTCGGAGTAAATATGGGGCGAAGAAGCCGAAGAAGGCTACTGTCACTTAGAGGGGGAGATGTGCAAGGGGGATATGTGCGATTATTCAGACGACGCCAGTGTATAATAACCGTGGATTTTACCTGTACACAATAGACAGACAGCATCTATGGGTCCATGATTCCTTACCGATGTAGTTTGGCTACTCTGCCGGTGGCCAAGTTTTAGACATGCATTCTAACCTTGCGGGATATATGGATTGTAAACCCAAAAGGAAAGTTCCTAACATGGGCACATATACCCACTAAATGAAATATGACATGGTGGGTGCTTTGGTGTGAGTTCCGCCTATTCACATGTCGCATATGAGTTCTGATCCGCAAGTTCAAAAATTGCCCCACCAACATTTTTGAAGATCTGATATCTGCGTCACCTCTCTCCCACTCTCCCTTTCACACCCACACCCACATCCAAACCAAACCAACCACCCACAACCAAACCGAAAGAAGGAAAAAATAACATGGCGGACCACAGCGAAGACGATGACCCCGTCGTCGCCAGCTTCAATGTTTTCATAAACCCCACCCTCGAGCCCCACCGGAAAATCCACATCCTACACCAGTCCGTCCGGTACGACGAGGGCAACACGCCCGCCTTCCCGCGCGTCCCCTCCGAGCTCCGCGTCAAGCCCGACGCGGGCGTTCTCGAGGTTGACGTCCCCCTCGACATGATGGACAACTACGACCGCGACAAGGGGATGCAGTACGGCGCGGCGCTGAAGGATACCGTCGACTCCAAGGGAGGCGGGGCCTACGGCCTGGCGGGGGGGTTCGGCGTCGGGGCGCCGCCGGCGAGGAAAGGGGGGGACAATAGTAGGGCCAGCGGGAGGAGGCATGGGGGCCCCGGGGACTGGGTGGAGGAGTCGCGGAGTAACAGGGTCCTTAGGAGCCAGACGCTCGGAGGCATAATTCCCAAGCAAGAGCCGCTGACCTACATGATCGGCATCCTCCAAGGAGGTGAGCCTCCCCTCCCCTCCCCATTCTTCCCTTATCTTGTCATTCCACAGAAAACCTCGCAGTGTTTTCAATCGAACGCGATACTGACTCACAGAGCAAGGCGACCTCCACCTAACCCCCGCCAACAAATTCATAAACCTCACCCCCCAGCTCCACCACGTAGACGCCCTGACCCAGCTCGAGCAGTCCGCCGCGGCCGGCGCGGCGAAGGACGCCGCCCCCGCGTCCACCGCGCCCTCGGCCCCCGCGCGCGCCATCCACATGACCATCAAGAACGCCGACGCCGAGTCCATCTCCACCGACACGATGGCCGACCGCCTGCGCGCCGTGCAGGCGGAGCCGTGGCGCAAGATGCGCTTCGTGGACGAGAACGAGGAGGAGGCGTGGGACGTGTTTACGAACACGTTTGTGCCGCTGAGGAGGATCGCCGAGCCCGCGGAGAAGGAGCAGGCGAAGGAGGGAGAGGAGGAGGCGGCCGCGGAGGAGGAGGAGCCGAAAAGCTTGGATGCGGACTTGGACACGGTGGAGTGGCTGGAGACGGGGTGGACCATTAGTGATATCGAGGGGAAGATCAGGAGGGAAGGCGGCGGCGTAGGGGGTCAGGTCAGGAGCGAGGAGGTGAAGGTGAAGGCAGAACCTGGCGTCGGCAGAGCGGCGAGTGCGAGTGCGAGGAGAGGCAGGGCGAGAGGATCTGCGATGGAAATCGATTAGACAGCGCGGAGGCGTGGCTGAAACTACCATGTACATTATATCAAAAGTACTGCATTTATACACCCGATGACGACGAACAACATGGCTCTCGTTAGCCACGGACTGGGATATATAATAACACCGGGTTGTCTGGCATAACAGTTGTGGTTACGTCGTCGACTCGGGGAATGGGGAACCTGCCTAGCAAGGCAGCCAGCACGAGAGATGGAAGAGGTGGATGGAACTTTTGTTGGAATTTCTTTTTTGCATTCTAAACATCGCCTTTTGACCGCCTCTCAAAAAAACACTTCATGGACTCCCCATGCTCAAGCTATGATTCTGTACCCGTATGTGAAAATGGCCAGCCCGTTCCATTTATCATACAACCAAAATAAAAGACCACCCGCAAGTCCTCCGCATGCGGAAGGAAGTTCAAGTTCGCACCCATTCGTCCACTTCAGCTCAGGGGAAACAGATGACGAGTTTTGAGATCCCAATCATAGAATGACATACACCGGGGCAATCGTTGCCGCTTCGACTCCACCTCCCATCCTCGCCATCCTCTGGCGAGGATATAAGCAGACACCGTTCGCCCCCCAAGACCTTTTTCTTCCGTCTTTCCAACGTGACGGCCGCAACTTCAAGACTGTGTCGCTGAATTCGCGTTCAAGATGTTTGCTAGGGATACCAGGACATGGGACGATAAGTCGCCCGGTCCTGGTGGTAGTGCTCGGTCGAAAAAGCGCTGTAGGTGCTCCAAGCAACCCAAGACAGACAAACCGTGCCAAGTCTCAACCGGGGAGAAAACGAAGGGGGCGGGTGTGTTGTAGGTTTCGCTTTCAGCCAAGGAGTTCAACATCAAGGCCGATAGACTGCATAAACAGGTTGACGTTCGAGAGACGCTGGGCCGCCATGGCCGGCGGAAGAGTCTTCGCATGACCGACGGTGTCCATGACACGATCCTTGACGGTTAGCACCAAGCGTTGCTGCTGGTCTGGTGAGGAGCTAACGCCGATAGCAGCCAGAAGCTGCCAAACATAAATGTCCTCGCCCGAGTTGACGCTCCCGGGGAAGATGTCCGCCAAGCTTGGCGCGATTATGTTGAAGAAGGTGTTGAAGGTGGATTCCCTAGTTAAAAGTTAGTACCGTTGCTCTCCCACAAGGGTCTGGCTAGAGCCATGGGATATTCCCTCTCGCACTTACCACTTGGCCCACTGCTCGGGCGTTCCGTCGCCGGCTTGCTTGAGAAGCTCCGCGCGGCTGAGGATGAGAGTAAGTATCGACGTGCCGACGCGGGTCTTGGCAATCGAGTCAATGTTGAGCTTCTCATTGATGAGATCGAGGACACCTTCCACGATGTCGAGCTTGGTCTCGTTGAAGTACTGGAACAGGCTGGGCATGACGACAAGGGAGAATAGCTCGATGTTCTCGCGCAGAGCAGCATTGAGGCTCATATTCTCATCGGTGATCTGAGCACCCTTAACGACGTCCAGCTGGTCGAGGTGGAAAATGATCATGGTCAGGATTGTGGTGCGTTGCTCGAAAGTAACGTGGCGGAAAACCCGAGGAATTGCCTTCTTGCCCTTGTGGAAAGACAGGAAAGCAATGAAAGGGTGGAGGGTTGTTGCGCCGATGGGATCATGGACCTTGAGAGAGCTCCAAAGGTTCGCGTTCAACTCTTTCGTCGTAGCCAACCACTCTTGGTACTGGGCCTGGAAGGTCTCCTCGGGAGGTGGCATGTGTCGAGCATGGTCTTCCATTTTCAAGAGCGTCGCGTAAACACTTTCGATATTACGAAGAATCGCCTTCCTGTCGACTTGTCCAGTTCCGGGGGTCTTCTTCCCATGGGCATGTCGCTGGGCATCATCCGCTCGTTTAATGTTGAGGAGCGGCTTCGGAGTCTTCGCGTTGCTGTACGAAATCTTGCCTAAGCTCCCGGCGATTACAAGCTGAGGGTTCTTGGGCTTGTTCTTGGCGGCCTCGACGGCGCGCTGAACCTGCTGCTCCATGCGTTGAACGTGGTTGTCGGCGGCGCGAGCGTGCCTTCGGGAGCCATGCTGGCGACTTCCTGT
Source organism: Cephalotrichum gorgonifer (assembly GCA_900312665.1). Classification (NCBI taxonomy): domain Eukaryota; kingdom Fungi; phylum Ascomycota; class Sordariomycetes; order Microascales; family Microascaceae; genus Cephalotrichum; species Cephalotrichum gorgonifer. Next base: position 1,493,774 of record ONZQ02000003.1, read on the forward strand.
CTGATACAGGTAAGTCTGCGCGAAGTTGTGGAGAGGCTGGGATGGATTCTGTCGATTCCCGGCGCGGATTGACGCATGTACTTGGTAGTAGAAGTCATCATTGAGCGAAGCCTCTTGGCCCTCCTCGGTTGCAATACCCGTAGCCGTGACAAGCTGCTGAAGCTGGATTCGGGTGATGAAGTTCTTGTCCTGAGGGGTCATCAAGCCGTTGTCCTTGGAGAGGAGCCAGATCTTGTGGTTCCTCTTTGCGCGCCTCATCTCTTGTTCAAGATAGGCGGCCTTCTCTTGCTCCGAAAGGTGCGCATGCTGAGGCGGCACAGGCATAGTCGGGATCTGGGTAGCAGAGCCGCGAGACACGTGGGTCGGCTGGGCCGGGATGCCCATGCGGGCAGCATCCTCCGAAACCCGGTTGGGGTTTTGTAGAATCTGGGTTGGATGAAGCTGCGAGGTGGGGGCGGCATGATGGGGCTGTTGCGGACTGCGGCCCGGCGCGGGCTGGCCTTGCGGTTTAGCCGTCAAGCTCTGGGGCCGCTGAAGTATCTGTACCGGATGATGACCATGGCTGGATTGTGCGGGTGGCGCTTGCGCAGGCAGGTGTGGCTGCTGTTGGGCGTGAGAGGGCTCTCGTATCTTGGCATACAGGAAATCACCGCTCTCGGCCGCTGATCTCTGGTCTTGCTGGGGTGGAGGCGGCTGCGATTGGGGCTTCGACTGCGCGCGCATCGCTGCCTCGACCTCCTCCAAGCTCATGACCTTTCGGCCTGTTGCAGTGGCCGGCTGGGGTTGCTGAGGCTGCTGGGGAGGCTGCTTCGGAGCCATTCCCCAAATGCTGCGATCGACATGCAAGTCCGGTACAGCCTCAGGCTCCTTGTACTTCTCGTAGCCAGTTCGGGCAGGCCGGTGCGCCTGCTCGTGGTAGTGTGCGGGCGGTGCGTGGTAGTGCGCCTGCACTGCGTGAGTGGCCGTCGGGACAGGGGCAGGACCAGCCCTCGCGGCGGGGGCAGGAGCCTGTCTGGAGAAACGAAGGTGCTCTTCCTCAAAGGCACTCGAAACGTTGGCCGTTTGGCCAAAGAAGTCGAAGTCCTTGCCAACCGATGCGGGGTCGCCGAAGGTGTCATCGTTGAAGGCATCATTGGTCTCCTCTAGCTGGTCACCCAAGCCGTCGTACGTATCTTCGAAGTCGAGAGGACCATCGTCGTCGCCGGCCGAGTTGGAAAGGCCCGAGAAGGGGTCATAAGCCTGCGAGAAGCCAGGAGCCGCGGTATTGTGGCGAGACATGGCGCGCGTTGAGTTCTGGATGTTGGTATAACCAGGAAATAATTACACTAGTGGAGGCTGGAAAGGAGGAGTAAGCTTCGATTCCAAGCAGAAGGAGGCGAGCGAGGGAATGTTGATAGAGGAGAGGGCGGCTGTCCGCCGGGGGTTGGGAGGCGAATCGACATGCTGCGCCTGGACGATGTTGCTCCTCCCGCAACCGAGCTAAGCTGGTCCTCGAGGCATAATGCGGGGTGCCGCACGAGGGTCAAAGTAAGGCCGCGCCTTGACATTGAAGCCCAGGGCAAGACGCGATGCAGGTGTGGCAGGGGAAATGCTTGGCACCGATGGGGAGTGACGGGGCTTGGGACTTACGTCGAGGAGCAGAGTACTGAGGGGGATAACAGTTGTTCCGCGATGAGCATGGTGAAAAGGAAAAGAACACAAAGAGCAAGACGCGAACGAGAGCTCGGAATCCAATACTCCTCAGGCTTGGGAGTACGAGAATGGAGACTCTTGCGACGCTCAAACTTCGGTCGCGATGACCGAGGCAAAGGAAAGGGGAAAAAAGGAAAGCGGACGAAAGAATATGGCAAGCAAAGCAGATTAGTCGGCGGAGGTGAGGATGATGGTGATGTTGCGGGCGGGCACAAATGGCGGGAGCCCCCGGATCGAGAGCGATTCCCTGATTGGTTAGAACGGATGAGCATTGGTCCGTTCCGTGAATCGTTCACGAGCATGGCATGGAAATTTGAGAGCCGATATTAGTCAGCTACCAATCACGTGTTATTACCATCTGTTCTGTCACATCCTCGTACAAGGACTTCCTTCACATACTCCTCTTACAAGCATGACGCGTCCGGGCGACGGTCAATGAATGGGACCCCATCTCTGCGTTTCATCTTAAAGGAGGTCGATTTTTCAGCTGGGGGAAGACGTCATTGATCGGCCACGTATTCGTAGCTCGACATGGCATCGATTTCATGCACGCGTCCGAGTACAATTCACGAGTAGTTCCTCCAAGTTTCTCGATGCTCATCATCTACAAAACATGGAGGAATATTGGGAATACTGTATCGGTATATGCACCTGGATGGCTTTGACCAAGGGTCATAGCCAGCCCCTGGTAGTTACACGGCCTGTTATCTTGACGCCACCGAAAAGTACAGCCCACGAGTATTAGTGCATAGTAAACTTTGGATCCGTCCCTGCCGGTATTACAAGTAATAATAGCCCCTGTAGAAGTGCGGAATGGCAAGTGGTGAATACGATGTCACATCCCGGGCCCAACGCGGACAAGCTTTTGAGAGCATACTGGTGAAAACTGTGGACTTCGAGAGAGGAGCGAGAGCGCTCGCTCTGTGAATACGAATTACTGTTCGTATCGGAGCAAAATCTCGTACAAGTACCAGTACGATAACGTCGCTGGACTGAAGAATGAGTGAGGCGACCAGCCATTGGTGGTCTATTGATGCCCCGCCACATGCGCGTACGAGTACAAGTGCAAAGAGCTACTAGTACGGGGGTATGCAGGTCAGAACCCACTAGACTTCCATGGCATCGCATCCATGTACTCGTACAATGACCCTATTCCTTCCGGGAGTACAGCGCGTTGAATGAGGAAGCCGCAATGGCCCTCTCGGAACTCGAATCGTCCCGCTCGATCAGATATTCTTCCCGAAGAGCAGGTGGTGTTGATATAATATCTTGGAACTGGTTCTGGAATAGTGGGGTCGGGAGTCAGAATTGCCAGAATTCATGGTTGCAAGGGACGGCGACTGGGTGGTCACTTCTACAGGTGCTCGGAATCATACGTGTAATTAGTACTCGCCAGTTGCCACTACCTAAGTGCTTCACGTGGAATCGAACTTGGCTGTATGAGCATCCGTTGTGGGTACAGCGAGTATTAAGGGGCTATTCACATTTCCGAGAAAGTGAGTGGTGTTAATACTACGTGGGTTTGCTTTTAGGTCCTCTGCATTGGGTCCTCCTTCCTGATGCATTGAATACAAGTACTCGTAATCCTTCAAGCGGAACCCTCGCCTCTTCGGCATTCTCTTCCGTTTTAGTTGGACCAGTGTGTCGATAAATACGCGCCACAATGAAGCCCTTTGCTCCTTTAAGTCTAGCCTTCATCAAGACAGATGGTCTTTCCATTATCAGAACCCAATTGTGCCTTTAAGCTTCCAAAAGAATCCTTGAACAAAGCAAAGTACCTATTTACGAGTCCTTGCATGTAGTAGTACTTGCTGTGGAGATTGAGTTGGGTACTTGTACTTTTCTTGGTACCACCCCACAGACAGGGATGTGCTAGAAGACGACGCAAGACAACGTACTCCGTACTCGTGTACTACGTAAATTAATTCCGCCGCTCATTACTATTACTGTCTCGGCCCGCGTCCTTGGTCCCGACTGAACGTGGCATCCATTCTTGGAATACAAGAATAATTAAATCGCCAACTTGGATCTGACAACTTCTCAACCTCCCTGATCCTGACCCTTCAGCGATCGAGCCGACGACTACTCCGAGTACCATCAGCCTGGTTGCCCATCATGGCTGCAGGCGGTGCGCGTCACCTTCGGTTTCTCCTATTCGGAGTGTTTGTATGCCTTTCCGCCCCCTTTTCATGATTGCATCAAACCCAAGCTTGTCTTAGTTACCCGCTCTACGATCCATATGCAACTGCCGCGATCGTCCCCAAGGGGGCAGGAGGAGGAAGACGACGATATTTGCCGAGTGGGAGAGCTTACACGTTTGCATTTAGTGCGTCATAGTCTTCTATTTCGTCTCGCAGTCGAGCTACGATGGTGTCCCCAACGGCCCCCAGAACGCCGTCCCCAGGCCTCGCGGCGAACCCTACGTCAACCAGTCGCCCTTAAAGGCCGCCCCAGCGGTCGGCGCAGCATATAACCCAGCCGACTTCCCGATGCCCATGGGCCCCTCGGATAACGGCTGGACCGATATCCTCGGCGGGCCCGCACCCGGCCCCCGGATGAACGCCACCTTCGTGACCCTCGCCCGGAACAGCGACGTCTGGGACATTGCCAAGTCCATCCGCCAGGTTGAAGATCGCTTCAACCGGAGATACAACTACGACTGGGTCTTCCTGAACGACAAGCCCTTTGACGAGACCTTCAAGAAGGTCACCACCTCGCTCGTTTCCGGCACCACCTTCTACGGCGAGATCGCCGAGGAGCACTGGTCCTTCCCCGAGTGGATCGACCAGGACAAGGCGGCCAAGGTCCGCGCGGACATGAAGGAGCGCAAGATCATCTACGGCGACTCGGTCAGCTACCGCCACATGTGCCGCTTCGAGTCCGGCTTCTTCTTCCGCCAGCCCCTCATGATGAACTACGAATGGTACTGGCGCGTTGAGCCGAACATTAAGCTTTTCTGCGACATGCACTACGATCCCTTCCGGTTCATGGTCGAGAACGGAAAGAAGTACGCCTTCGTGCTGAGTCTGTACGAGTACATCGAGACCATCCCCACCCTCTGGGAGAGCACCAAGAAGTTCATCAAGAACCACCCGGAGCACATCGTCGAGGATAACTCGATGGGCTTCCTGAGTGACGACGGCGGCGAGACGTACAACCGCTGCCACTTCGTAAGCCCCATCCGCTCTTCTCTATTCCCTAAACGGCAATTGTCCACTAACATGAGTCTCTCCGCAGTGGTCCAACTTCGAGATTGGCAGCCTCAGCTGGCTCCGCTCGAAGGCCTACATCGATTTCTTCGAGAGTCTCGACAAGGATGGCGGCTTCTTCTACGAGCGATGGGGCGACGCACCCGTCCACTCCATCGCCGCGGGTCTCATGCTGAAGAAGGACGAGATCCACTTCTTTGATGATGCCGCCTACTGGCATGTCCCCTTCACGCATTGCCCGACTGATGAGAAACGACGCATGGACCTGCGGTGCCACTGCAACCCGAAGGACAATTTTGACTGGAAGGGATATTCCTGTAAGCCCACCACTCTCATGTGCTCTCTCCTCGCACCCCGAACACAACAGCTAACTTACCTTACAGGCACATCTCGTTACTTCGACCTCAACGGGCTGGAGAAGCCAAAGGGCTACGAGGAGCAAACAAAATAGGACACGCATAGATATTTCTTTACATCTTTCTCGCGCTAGACAGGGCCGGTGGTATATGACGGGGCCAATATTTGTATTATCTCCGCGAGGCTACTGATGCGGATTACGAACAACCAACAAATACTAGGGGAAAACGGCGTTCTTGGGGGAGGGGGCAGCTCGAAGGCTTCCGATGGCGCAGGACCAACCCAGCTGATGCGGTGGACCGCGCTGTGTACTTTAGGGATCAATGGACATTAGGACTTTCCTTGAACTTGGCGAGGATGCTTTCATGTCTCACCAGTGACAACAGTAGTGTTGACCCCTTACAGATGCTGCCTTCAGCCCTTTGCTCGCTACACTTGTTTGTATGCGATGCCTGTATTGCTGTTACAGAGTAGACCGACGCTGATAGGGGTATTACATTCCACAAGCTAGCGTCAATATTTGGAATATTTATGGTTTCATTGACCGTATACTGCGTCTCGATGGCCCTCGTGTCGGGCATGGTTACCACCCTGCATATGGTTTTGATGTCCTTCACGCCTTACTAGCCACATGAGTCCACCTGACCTTTACTTGCTAGATACTGTTGACTTCGCAGATACGCATAATTTCAGATGGAGGCTATAGAAGTGTAGGCCTTGCCGTCAACTTTTCTTGTAGCGACTAGTCTAGCCCTCCCGCTCGTGGATCTTGGTGAGCCGTATAGAAGCACTTTTTGTAATATACAAGTGACCCTAACTTGATCCACCTAGCGAAGCAACCGTATCGTCCTTTCACGACAAGATACAAGACGACTACCGTCATCCTCCGGTCCATCGTCTAGACGGGCGAGCCATTCTTACACCTCGCGTTCTTAGTCCCACAGTCGCTCGCCTTCCCATAGTCGCAGCACCCGCCGGACGAGTTACACTCGTACGCGTGGTTCGCCACCCTCTTGGCGGATATGGCGTACGTGCCGGCGCCCACGACGCAGTTGCCGCAGTAGACGCCCTGGGCGAGGCCCTTGACGCACTTGCACCCGTTCGCGCTGCAGGCGCGCGGGACGAGCTCGGGCGAGGCCTCGCGGGCGGAGAGGTCGGCGGAGTCCTGGTTCAGGGCGGTACCCAGCGCCAGGCTGGCGAAGAAGAGGACGGAGGAGAGACGCATTTTGCTTTGGAGGATGTGGCGGCTTTGGGGGTATGAGGCTTGGCTGGGGCTTTGAGCTTTGAGTTGAAGGAGGAAGCGGGAGGACACTAACTTGCGGTGTGATGGGCTGGGACATGGAGAATAGGCCTGGATGTCTTGTTTATATCTCTTTGCTCGACGGAGCCGGGCCGCGTCGTGGATGTAAGCTTGTGCCAATATTTAGGCCGTCTTACACCGTTTTTTTGGATCGGGTCGATGCAGATCCATATTGGCTACCACACGATTGGGAGGCGATCGTGGCGCTGCAACCCCACAGCGATCAGTAATTGTAGTAACGGTCGGCACGGGCTGCCGGCGATGCGGGGATCGGGCTTGGCTGGGTGGTCAACGTGCGCTGACAGCCTCGGCTGGGGAACATTTGCGACACTGCGACGTGTGGTTGGCTGTGTTTTTCGGGAAGGGGGAAAGCTACGGCAGGTTCACCGCTCCTGGTCCCATCGAGGATGCCACGAAGGACGGAGAAAATATGCACCGAGACGGTGCGAAAGAGGCTATCCGACATGTAATCGCTGGGTATCCATTTGTGCCTTCGTGGGCATCTACCTCCTTTTACCTGTACTACTGACCCTCCTCCCAGATTCGAGAACCTTGAGCCGCTTCTCGAACCGCTGCCCGATATCCTGGCTCCCGCTTTGCTTCGGCCCGTCCGTAGAGTCGTGCATCCTCTTCCGGCTCTTCTCCAATAGCGCCCTCGTTCCGGTCGGCGCGTTCTTCTGCCTCGTCAACCGGTTGATCCTGTCCACACCAGTGCTGAGATCCCGCCACTCCTCGCCACCAAACTCCATCCGTGCGCTCCTCCCGGAGGCCTTGTTCTGCTTCCGGCGCTCCGCCTTGCTCTCCTTGGGTAGACGCAGGAAGTTCTTCTCCTCATATTCCCGCCTCTCCTCGTTCCTCTCCCTCTCCTTCGCCGTCGTCATCCGCCTGCCGCCGTCGAGGATCGTCGTTCCGATGCTGGGCTCTGCGAGGGGTCCGGCCGCCAGCTCGGTCGCGAGGTACTCCTCCATGGTGGCCGACTTATGCGCCGTCCTTTCTCTCCTCTGGGCGGGTGCGGCCTCGGGCATCACGACCCTGCGCGTCTTCGATGCGCGCCAGACTCCGGGGTTCTCCCCAGTGGCGGCGGGCTTGGTCTCGACCAGTTTCGTGTATCCCGAGAGTTGTGGCCTGCGGGGCTTGTCCTCCTCGTCTTCGTCGCTGTCCTCTTCCTCGCTATCTTCCTCCTCGCCGCTCTCCTCTCCGCTGTCGTTCGTAGTTGCAAGTGGCTTGCTGGCGTGTTTGCGCTCCGCGTCATCGGCCGCCCGTAGCATGTTCTCGAGCGAGAATCGTAGCTTTTCCTCAAGGGGGCGCACACCCTTTTCGAGGTATAACCTCAACTCCGTGAGCTTGTTGACCACATCGTCGATGGAGCCATTTGACTCTGACTCTGGCGCGGTCTTTGCGTTGCGTAGTTTGAGGAGTATGAGAAAGACGAGGTTCTGTAGGTAAGAGAGTAGGATCTCGTTCTTGGTATCGAGAAGCGAAACTCCGTTTCGGGGTTGTTCGATCGCCGAGATTTTTGGACCTACTTCAAGAGAAGAGGATAGTGAAAGAGTTAGGGACTCCAAGAGGCCGGTGAGGGATCTGGGGACCGCCATTGCTGTGCGGAAGGATGCTCAACGGCTAGGGGAGACTTTGTTGCTCAAACACAGAAGCCTTCAACTACTTCCCAAAACTTTTTTTTTATGAAGACCCCACATTAGACAGGCGATTGACAGCGAATTCCCGAAGATTTCCCTTATCGATAACCAGCTGACATAATTTCAGCTTTATACCCCTTTCGACGTGTCCCTGCCCAGTAGCGGCGGTGGCTGAGCTAGGAAAATGATGACGCCTGTCGCATGAGGTAGAATTCTCGAATGAAATTCAAGCTACGTAGCCTGCGTCTCCCTCCATGATAAGAGTTTGAAGGCGTGAGGCAAGAGAGAGAGCTACGCTGCCCACCGGATATTTATCCCATTCCAGAGCAAGCATCCCTTTCTACATGATATTCCCAGGCCATATATTTTAAGGTCATTGGCTCGCACAATTCGTGAGTATATGCAACCGAATCCAGTATCCATCTAATTTCGCAATCCGCGATTTCCCAAGTCTAACGCTTTAGTTCTTCAGGCACACTCTTTCCAAGATGCGACTGCCCGAGTTCTCGGCCCCGGCGGTCGCCGCGTGCCTCCTCGCCCTCCCAAAGCTATCGTCAGCCTTCTATCTTCCTGGTGTCGCGCCGACATCGTACAAGCAGGGCGACGCCGTTCCATTATATGTCAACAGCATCAAGCCCGGTCCCGCCTCAGATACGACGCAGCTACAGTCCGTCATCTCGTACGACTACTATAACCCCATATTCCAATTCTGCACGCCGGAGGATGGGCCGCAGCCCGTGTCGGAGAGCCTGGGGAGCATCCTCTTTGGCGACCGCATCATGACGTCCCCGTTCCACCTCAAGATGGGCAAGAACGAGACCTGTCTCCCGCTCTGCACCCAGGCTTACGACGCCATACGCCTAAAGTTCATCAAGAGGCGCATCGAGCAGGGGTACAAGATCAACTGGCTCGTCGACGGGCTGCCGGCTGGCGAGCAGAAGGAGGACCCAACGGACGGGAGCACCTTCTACACCCCAGGCTTCTCTCTCGGTAGTCTGGCCGAGGACGGCTCCGCATCTTTCCACAACCACTACAATATCTTCGTCGAGTACCACGAGGTCCAGCACGATAAGAATAACGACGATGGGCAGACGTGGTCTCGGGTCGTGGGCGTCATTGTCCAGCCGGAGTCCAAGGCGTATCCGGCCGGGAATAGCGACGAGGATTGCGATTCCGTCGACGATGAGCTTGTGATCGGGGAAGGCATGGGCGGTGCGGAGGTCAAGTTCACGTACAGCGTCTTCTGGATCGAGTCGAATACGGCGTGGGCAACGAGATGGGACAAGTACCTCCACGTCTACGACCCCAAGATCCACTGGTTCTGGCTCGTCGACACTGCCATCGTCGTCGTCATTCTCGTCATGACGGTGATGTCCATCCTCGTGAGGACCCTCAAGAAGGACATTGCTAGGTATAATCGTCTGGATGAGATCAACCTGGAGGACCTGAACGGCACGTCAGTGGTCGAGGATGGCGGCGTCCAGGAGGATTCGGGGTGGAAGTTGGTGCACGGCGACGTGTTCCGCAACCCGTCCCAGCCTCTCCTGCTCTCCATCCTGCTGGGTAACGGCGCTCAGCTATTTGTAATGACCGGCTTTACCATCGTCTTCGCCCTCCTCGGGTTCCTTTCGCCATCTAACCGCGGATCCCTCGGGACAATCATGATCCTGCTGTACACCGTCCTCGGATTTGTCGGTGGATACGTATCTGCGCGGGTCTACAAGTCTATGCAAGGGGACAAGTGGAAGCAGAACATCGCTCTCACTCCTACCTTGGTTCCCGGCGTCGTCTTCTTCTCGTTCTTCCTGCTGGATCTGTTCCTGTGGGCCAAGCAGTCGTCGGGGGCTGTGCCATTCACCACCATGCTCGTCATCATCTCCATCTGGTTCATCATCTCGATCCCCCTATCCTTCATCGGCTCGTGGCTGGGCTTCCGGTCGCCCGCGATCGAGGCGCCTGTCCGGACGAACCAGATCCCGCGCCAGATCCCCCCGGGCCCGGGCTACGCGAAGACGATCCCCTCCATGCTCCTGGTGGGACTCCTGCCGTTCGGCGCTATCTTCGTCGAGCTCTACTTCATCTTGAGCTCCATCTGGTTCAGCCGGATCTATTACATGTTCGGATTCCTCTTCCTCTGCTACGCGCTCATGATCATCACCTGCGCCGCCGTCACCATACTCATGGTGTACTTCCTCCTCTGCATGGAGAACTATCACTGGCAGTGGCGCACGTTCCTCGGAGCGGGCATGACGGGAGGCTACATCTTCCTCAACTGTCTCATCTACTTGGTCACCAAGCTCAAGCTGAGCAGTCTCGTGGGCATTGTGCTGTACATTGGATATAGCGCCCTTATATCCTTCCTCTTCTTCATCCTCACCGGTACGTTGCCTCATTTGTTTCTCTTGTCCATTGCGGTATCTTTGTTACTGACTGAAAGAAAATCTCAGGTACGATCGGGTACTTTGCGAGTTGGTGGTTCGTTCGGAGGATTTACGGCTCCATCAAGATTGATTAGGAGGGTTACGACGTCCCATGAATCGCGCAATGCGCCGCGTTCCAACAGCTTGATGAACCCCCTTTTTTTTTTCCAACGCTGTATTTTATGTAATTACTAATTAGCCACCCGATGGCGCGCGTGTCCGGGATTCATTGCGCCAGGCTACTTCCCAACCCACCACGACCCCTTCATGTTAGAAGTTAGAAGGCGGGCCCGTCCGGCCCCCGCAGGCATTATGTAGCACATTAGCCTCGTTTCTATGTTCCACCCGCCCGTCTCCTTTGAATCTCCGGCACCCCGCTCTCTCCTTTGTGAAGATCTTCGACACTTGTTGAAATGTGCCCGCTCCATAGTGTACTAGACGGAGCCTTCAATGCCCACTTCTGGCTATAGAAGGCCGAGTGTCTGGTCCAAGCTAATCTTCCCATTATCACTTTACAACGGCATATCAGGAAGCTTGACGAATGTTAGACTCTCTTCTCAACTTGTCTCCATCAACATGAACCCCTGATAGACAAACCGAGCTATTATGCACCCGGTTTCTGCGGCTTCTTTCTTTCTCGAGGTAGTAGCTGCGTATGCATAATACGTAGGTACGTATGTACAAGTCTTGGAGGGAAGGAAGTAACAGAGACATCCTTCAATCGTCGTCGTCCATGTCGTCGATGCTCGTGAACTGGAACTGCTTCTTCTCCCCAGGCGCGGCGGTGGCGCTCGGCGGCGGCCCACCCACCCCGCCTGTGATGCTCGCCTTCCGCCACTCCTCCTGCTCCCTCTCCCGCGCCTTTTCCCTCTCTATCCTCACACGCTCCCTCTCCTCCCGTATCCTCTTCTCCTCCTCCTCCCTCGCGATCCTCTCCTCCTCCTCCCTCTGCTTCTTCTCCTCCTCTTCCCGCACCTTCCTCTCCTCCTCGGCGGCGGGGTCGTAGTTCTTCGGGTCTATCCCCTGCTCCTCCAGCATCTGGTTCCTCGATAGGGCCCCGGAGCGGATCTTGTCCTCCTCGGGCCAGGGGTAGAACATGGTCACGGCGTGCGGGTTCAGGTGGAACGCCACGGGGTCCGGCAGCGACGTGTTCGTCGAGGCTAGTGTCTGCTGCGAGGGGGGTAGCTGCGACGCGGGAGTCGCGGCGCTGGGCGTGGCCGCGGCGCTCTGGCCGTTGGCGGCGGGGGTCGAGTCCCCGCCGGTGGCCGGGGCGGCCTGGATGGCGTTCAGGGCGCCGGGGGGTGGCATCGTGGTCTTGCTTATGCGGCGCGCGTAGCTGAGCAGCTCGTCGTAGGTGAAAGCGTAGCCTCTGCTGGCGGGGTACGTCGTCATGGGTATGGACTGGACGTCTTTGCGGGTGGAGGCGAGGTTGGAGATGCATTCACGGATTTGGTCGTCGAGGAGTCGGCTTTCTTCGCGGAGTCTTTGGAGGCGGAGGTAGTTGTTTTGGTGGGCTTGGACTATAGATGGGTCAGCGGGAGCTCGTCCTTCAAAGTATGGCTTATGATCGGGCTGAATGCACCTTCTTCTAGCCCTTTGCAGAGGTTCTTGTCTGCATTGTCGAGATCCCGTGCTTGGGCGGCCGACGGGTTGTATTTTGCAACTGAGTCGATGAGGATCGTGAGGGCGCGCTCCAGCCGCTCGAAGCGGGTATCGATCACCTTGTCCATGCTGCAGAAGAAGCGAGGCCAAGGCTTTCGTATAGTATCGAGGAGCAGAACTGTGAAGCCGGAATTGAAGAGGAATGGTTTGTCGGAGGAGAGGTGTATCGCGAGGCGACGAGGCTGGAATCTCTTGTGGGTGGACTCAGAGGGCGAGCTGGTGCTACGTGATCCTATTGGCCACCGGATGACAAGTGGGTCCACCACCGCCTGCTGCCGCTGCTGGACCTCGAACGACCGGGATTTCCCGCAACACTTTTCAACCGTCAAAACCAGCTTGCTTCTGTACGATTTGGCGACACCTCCCGGTCACCATAATTGCGTCTCACCCGAATCCCGTCACGATGGTCTCTCCTGTATGTGAATCGTGGCCTATTTCCGGCCTCTCCGTGATCAATTGACCCTCCCGCGCGCGCGCTGGATCCGACCTCAGCTGACCAACTCAACTCTAGACTCCTCGCCTCGGCTCTTACAAGAGCGTTTACGGTCCTAAGTACGCCTACCCGATCCCTCCTACGATCTGTCCCGGAGATAAATCGCTCTTTCCCCTCCTATTTCCTCCATGCTAACGTGTCCGGTGCAGGTACCACTACCAGACCCATCTCTTCGGCCGCAGCGTAAAGCAGCTCACTCGCACGTGAGTCTCCGCCCTCCATCCATAACTTCTCAAGCCCCAGAGCCCCCGACCCATGGAGACGAAGCAGTACGATATCAGGAGCGTGGGAATTGAGAGGGGTGAAGGAGGTTCCGTGTGGAACTGGGCATATGTGGCGCTTCGGGAGGGCGAGTCCAGCAACGGGGAGGGCAGACGCGATAAATGGACACGAGTGCTGACCCGTTCCCCCAAATAGTGGCTTCTATACCGCCAAGTTCGGTGGTGCCGCCGTGGTCGGCCTTCTTCTATACGTCTCCGGCATTCCCAAGGTGCAGAAGGATGTTCTGTCGGTAGGTCGACACACATGTCCTCGATGGAGACAGGACAGATGCTAACCACCTTCCAGCCTCTCCCTATTATCGGCCCCCTGACCGATAAGCCTGTGGTTAACGAGTCGGACTCTGTAAGATACCCTATTCTTGTTCTTAGCCATGCTTTGTCGTCCACTTCTAATACAGTCTCCAGCCTTTCTAAGCAGCTTGCTGCGGGTGTTTGTTGCCCTTGTTGGCGCATTGCCCTCCATGTCCTATCTCGCTTCCAGCTGTACAAAACACAATCTTCAATAGAATTAGAGTTTGTTGACTTTTCCAGTGTTCTTTTGTGACATGTGAAGCTCTGCTTGCTATCTGTGAACGTGAATGCAGCCAAGCCTTTGAATCTCGGGGATCCTGGTGAACTCAATCTTTGCTAAGTCCTTTTCCTGGTCTGGAGCTCTGGGGTGGGGTTTAAGCAATTTGTCTTAAATACCCTTCAAAGATATCGGCATATGAAGGGGTGGATTAGGATATTACACAGGTATAAGGCACCTTGGACGTTTGCAAGCCCAGCAGTATGTATTCAATCCGTAGTGAGTGGCTCATAATCGAGCGCGAGCGCGGACCGGGTGGTAAGAGAAGGGGTGTGTACTAACAAAAGATCTAAACTCGGAGGATGTAATCTCCCGGTGTCATAACAATATGAATGGCAAGCCACTACCACAAAGATATTTAGGACCCTAGACTGCTCTTGGTTTTTGCCATCACACTCTCTCCCTTGGATATCAGGGTTGGTTAGTAGCGAGGTTCATCACTCAAGGGCCGTGTGGAATACATACCGCACAGTGCGTCTCGAGCAGCTCAAGGAAGCTCCAACTCACACCTGGACGACACTGACTGAACTGGAGTCTCCCATCTTCCAGTCCTCCAGCTCGGCCAGGCTGGCACTAACCCACAAGTCATGGTATAACTTGACTGTTATTTCCTCCACATCTCCCCTCTTCCATCTCCAGGACTCACCACACCTCTCATCCCCCATCTACCTATCTTCTGAACACGACCACGAACACGAACACGTATGTACACTTAGGTGCGGCCCCTCTCACCAAGATGGCAATGTCTCAAATATGGGCCAGCGACATCCTTAACGAGACACTTCCCCTTGCAAAGGGAGCTATTCTCGTAGTGGGTCTGGCCCTTATACTTCCGGATATTTCAATCAATGGTGTGTTGAGAGGCCATCTTCGACCCGTCCTTCCATTGGCCTTCATCTTCGTCCCTCTCTGGGGCTGGTTATGTTTCGTCACCAAACATGTACCGGAGCCTTACTTGGTAAACTCGCCTCCACTACCCTTACCATTCCTTTTCAAGTCACAGAGACTCTGTAGTCACTAACTTCCAAAAGGATGAGGTATTCCACATCCCGCAGGCGCAGAAATATTGCGAGGGAAAGTGGTTGGAGTGGGATGACAAAATTACCACGCCCCCGGGATTGTGAGCAACACACCATGTCTCCTCCTCCTACGCCTCTTGCTTACGTGTATACCAGGTACGGCATATCAGTCTTGGCTCTCCACGCAAGACTTCTCGTGTCGAAGCTCGGCTGTTCGGTATTCAACCTCCGAAGCGTCAATGTCTGGTGCATCACGCTCCTCACGTATCTGGCTGGCATATGCCGCTGCCAGATCGAGGTGAACCTGTCCAAGTCCCGAGGCCAGTCGCGGTTCAAGCCGATTTCAGTCTATGCTATACATACCGGCTTCAACATCGGTTTATTCCCCATCCTCTTGTTCTTCAGTGTGCTGTACTACACTGATGTCATATCGACACTCTCAGTCCTGGGCGCATACTCGAACCACTTGGCTCGTGTATCGCGTCCTACGACCTCCATCAAGAGTGACGTTTGGACTTTGGCACTTGGGATTTTCACTCTCTTTATGCGCCAAACGAACGTCTTCTGGGTGGTTGTGTATATGGGAGGTTTGGAGGCCGTCCACGCCATCGAGACAATAGCTGCAAAGCTCCCCAAGCACCGAGCCTCGGGGCCCGCCAAATCTGTTCTTTGGCGCCATTGCTTCAGCTCTTCCCTCGGGGATATCCATGATCCGCCTTTCAGCCAGGCCTGGCCCGATGGTAAGTGTCTCTCCCCGCATCTCGATCCACCACGTGTTCTGACGAGTTAGACTTGCTCTTCACGGTCGTGAGTGTCGGCGTGGCTGTCGTCTCCAATCCGCTACGGATCCTCAAGCAGGTGTGGCCACACATCGCGACAATGGCCGCCTTTGCCGGATTCGTCGCCTGGAACGGCGGCGTTGTTCTCGGTAGGAAACGTCTCCCCCAGCTTCGTGTCTTCAGCCACTAACAGGCTAACCCATAGGCGACAAATCGAACCACGTTGCGACGATACACCTTCCCCAGATGCTGTACATCTGGCCCTTCTTTGCCTTCTTCTCGGCGCCCCTGCTCCTGCCCGCGGCCGTCTCAGTCGGCGAGGGGACATTCTCCCTTTTGCGGCGTCTATTCTCGACTTCTGGCGGGAAGGGTTATCCTACCGCTCATGCCACAGGCGCACTTAGGAGTGAAGAGCCTGTGTTTAAGCGGGTGAAGCTCAACTACGTCAACTTCTCGGAATCGACGCCGGTGGAGCAGTCCTTTGGGGCTCCCTCTCGATACACGGTGGCCGGCGCACCGCGCTGGCGGGTCTTGATCTGTGCCGCCCTTCTTCCCATTGTTGCTGCGGTAGCCGTCGTGGTGGTTAAGTATAACACCATCATCCACCCATTCACCCTCGCCGACAACAGACACTACATGTTTTATGTCTTCCGGTACACCATCCGACGTCCAGGATTGTTCCGGTTCGCCCTCATCCCGGCGTACCTGCTCTCTGCAGCTTTGGTCCTGGGGGGGCTGGCCCTTGGCGACTACGGACCGCCTTCTTCTGCCATGCCTTCCTTCAACCACCCTTTCCTGGAGCCACCGGCGATGAAAGGGCCACCGCCCACCTCGGGACCATCGCGAAGCAAGGGAAACTGCGAAGTGGCAGCCCAATCGAGGGCCGACGCGGCGGCCACCGAGGCGTATCCCGAGGGCCCTCCCTGTGTCCTAATATCGCACCTCGACGCGAACGGGGCCGCCTCGTCGACGGTCCCGCTAACCACGGTGATAATCCTCTTCCTCGCTACGGCCCTGTCCCTTATCACGGCCCCTCTCGTCGAGCCGCGCTACTTCATCATCCCGTGGGTCATGTGGCGACTCCAGGTGCCGGCTTGGTCAACAAAGGGCGCCCCCGCGGTACTCTGGCGCATACCCGTCGTGCGGCAGATCCTGCTTCTCGGACGGATCATCGACCTGCGCCTCGTCCTGGAGACGTTCTGGTTCTTGGCTGTCAACTGGGCGACGATGAGCATCTTCCTCTCCAAACCGTTCCAGTGGGTGGCCGAGGACGGGACGCTCCTTGACGGGGGACGTCTTCAGAGGTTCATGTGGTGATGGGCACGTCGCCGCGGAAGCAACTTGCACATTATTAGTTGGGTGACGGGCACGTCATTGTGGAAGAAACTTTGTACACTATCAGTTGGGCGGCGCAACGGAGGCGGATTGTGTTCTGCGATTTGGGGATACAGGCGCAAAGGGGGAGGCACGGGCATGTTACCAGCGCTAAATTCAAAGCAACTTGTCTCATTTCAAGAGAGAGACCATAGATTACATGTACTCGATTGCCCCTCTCGTGAGATAAGATATGATTTATGTATGTTTGTTAAAGGCCTGGGCTGCGGGTTCTGCTTCCCCTGCAAGCTCACCAGGGAAATATTCCTACCCGGGAAAAAAATAAAACACAAAACGCCTCCAGCCATGAAAACTCCCATCCCCTTTGATCCATCCCCCAGCCTAGTCCATACCCGTACCGATCCATATTTTATATCATGCTTCTCGTAATCGTCACCTCGATTGTGTTTCCCATGCCTGGGTAAACCGCCCTTTCCCGTTTCCCCATTCCATACCCAAATCTTGCCCTTTCCCAAGCTTTAAAAAACATGCGACAGAAAGAAAGAGCCTGTAGGTAGATCTTGGTGGGGGCCTTTTTATCTTTATCTGTTCACAAGCTCAGCTTGTCGATGCTGAAGCCGTCATTACTCCTCACCCTCTTCACGACACCCAGCTTGAAGTACCTCTCCTCGCCGGTCGCCGTCCGGCCCCCGATATACCACTTGTCCGCGCCCAGCACCTCGCGGAAGCCCTCGCTGCTGCTGTCGCTCCCCCTGCGGCGGGCGCCGGGGATGGGCATGCCGGAGCGCGGCGAGAGGACGGTGCTGGGGCTGCGGGACTGCTGGGGCTGCTGCGGGGGGATGGTCCGCGGGGTGGAGGCTGAGGAGGGAGGCGCGGTCGCGGCGGATGTGGAGGTCGCGGTGCCAGAGCTGGCGTTATTTGGAGAAGTGGAAGTGGTAGGAGTGGTGGAGGAGGCGGTTTTGTTCGGTTGTTGGTGCGCGGGCTGCTGGCGGATGGCGGAGAAGAAGGTCGAGAAGAAGAAGGGGCGCTGGGAGGAGGACATTTTGGGTGGACGGAGAGGGAAGGAGGAGGAGTCTCCGATATGGGTGTTCCTTTCGTTCCGATGTGTCGTCGCCAAGGTCGGTCGTTCTAGCGGCCCTCGTATGGTGTGACGAATGTCAAGGCAGGCCGGCGCGGGGCTGCTTCTGGTCGGTCCCCCCGGATTGTTCGATCGTAGATGACCCTAATCCGAGGCGGCAAGGACGGGAGGTATCGCGGTGTTGTAATTCCGAGCGAAGCCCAGAGCTCCTCTCGGGTTGCCTCGCGGAAATGAGTTGAGTGTTTTCGCGCCACCTGATCGAGACAATGCTCTCAGCTTTCCTCCCCTTCGGAAATTATATCCCACTTCGGAGTTGGGTAGTTTTCTCGTTTATCGGCAAAGTATCGCGCGGGTTCGAAATATTTTCCTGTGCTTTTGTAACATACGAGGGAATCGGAGAACCGGGGGGGGAGGGGGGGGGGGCGGCGAAAAACGGTTGCTTGTCTTCAAAGTCAAGAACGTCGGTGGTTCCGCGATGTGCGTCCCTGACGTATGTTATACACTACGCCTGGGTACATTTCCCCATGTGTCGGCCAATGTCGGGAAGGGTGGGCTTTTTTGGCCTGACTCGGGTAGGTAAAACTTTGTTCGGTTTGAGTAATCGCGGGGTTGTCATAGGCCCAAAAGGGCCCACATCGCCGAGCGGGAACATTTGAATGGGTCGTCACCGAGGGTGTGGCGGGCCTATGTTCTCTGGATGACTTGCTTGTACGCGCAAACTACGGTAATGGGTATCTGTACAAGGCACTTCGTTGCAAGTTTCTGCTAGCGCCAGCGAGGGAGTGGGGAGAACCGGGGAAACGGGAGATGGGAAAGTGCGAGCAGCGCTCCCGCGCGAGACAATCTGGTGACTACCGCCCTCGGATTAAGGCGGCCCTCGGGGCTTGGAGTGAGTGAGTGGCCTGATACCTGCAGGCAGCTGTATGGGGTCCCCCGGCATTGGTCTCAAACAGGTACTTGTATGTACGAGAAAACGGAATCCTGCTGGTGATCGAGATTCGAGGGCATGAAGCCGCTCAAGGAGTGCCGCTTTTCAAGGACTGAGGGGCAGAGGGAATGATCGCAGAGTCCCAACTACTCGTACCTACCCCGCGGCCTTGCCCCTTCCTCGCTGCATCGCTGCATCGCTGCATCGCTGCATCGCAGATGTGATCCACCTGTCCGAGGGCTGTCAATCCCGGGGTACAGGGATCGTCGTCATTGGCTTGGCTATCTATTGCTCTTGTTGCGGTAGGTAGCAGGTTGAATATGTGTGTAGTATGATATAGCTATGTTTCCCTTTCTCCACGCTCCCTTTCAAAATCATGGAGGCTGAAGCTACATGAAGTCAGGCGCTTGCCCAAGGTACATGTAGTCTTCCCACCCTGAGACATCTACTTGTACCCATGGTTATCATACCCCGCCATCAAAGCCCCGCGTTCCGACACACACACGCACAAACAGATAGAAGACAACCCAAGTTCTTGCTCAATCGAACCCCCACAGAGGTGACACCCTTCAAAGTTACGACGGGCAGGGAGTGTCTTGGCCCTTGCAGGGGATGCGACCCTTGCGAACGCATATGCTGCCCTTGTCGGGACAGTCTGTAATACACTACATAATACTTGGGCCACTCGATATACGTAATATATTCTCTCCTTTTATCTCATTCTCTAGGCTCCCTACTTTACTTATTAAACCATATGCTGCAGTCCCACGGCCAGCTCAGCTGTAAGCCAGATCAATATGGTAGGCCTCTCGAGCGTGCACAGTGTACCACATCCCCGTTTCAGACAGTGTACGTAAATGGATGTGGAAAGTGGGGCATCAATGGGAACTGGAAGGAAGTAAGGAATGGATGGTATTAGACCATGAGCCCAGCCTGGTGTAGTACAATACAAACTACAAGTCCCCGGTGACATGTTTCCCAGCATGAGATACACCAGCACGGGCATTGGGCATGGGTCATTGGAGCACACATTACCTATTCACTGGGGTTTATGTTTATGGGGCAAGGTGAGACCTGACATTAGTTGATGGGTACCTGGGTGAACTTGATTAGAAATTGCGACTCTTGGAATTGGAAACTTCCAGAAGATAATACACGACCTCTAGTATCCAGTGGGCACAACCTACCACATTAGCATTCGAGTCTCACTGGAATACCTTCGCCCGCACTCTCACTCACACACTCATTCACACCCACATCCACACCCGCGTGGCCTCACCTTTGACCAGGCCAGGGCAAGCCTTGGATGAAACCAGTCACAGCATATTGGATATAATTAATTAGCTGGAATTCGCTCCCCTGGTACCCCACGACGCGACACTTTTGAAGTCTGTCCACATCCACACGACAAGTACATGTGCCCCACCCTCGACGAACTTGACGCGCCAGCTTCTCTTGTCCCGCATTGAAACCTAATAATTCACCACACGCCTTAACCCAGACTCTCGGGTCTCAGATCACCTAAGACATCGTCTTTTACCATTCATTTTCATCATGTCATCTATCCAATTAAAGGAGGAAGGCAACCGGCAATTCCAGGCTGGAAACTTTGTTGGTGCGGAAGGTCTTTACTCTAAAGCGTAAGTTTACTAATAGTCTCTCACTCATACCTGGGGCGCAACCTTATGAAGATGGGGGCTGCAGTGGGCAGTGGGCAGTGCTTCTTGGTCGCAAATCATAACCAACCATGCACCAGGCACGGCATCCAGGGCTGCCCCCCTGCATCCCGGAGACTCCCGAAAAGAAAGCTTGACTAACCACCGGCCATAGCATCATCGCCGATCCCAAGAACCCAGCCCTCTACACCAACAGGGCCCTGGCCCGTCTGAAGCTGGAGCTCCATGAGTCAGTCATCGATGACTGCGAGCGCTGCCTTGAGCTGAAGCCCGGCAACATGAAGGCCCACTACTACCTCTCGCAGTCCCAGCTCGCCATCCGGGACTACGAGGCCGCCCTGGAGCACGCCCTCAAGGCCCACCAGATCTGCGTCGGCACGGGCGACAAGTCCTTGGCCGCAGTGACGGCCCAGGTCCTGAGCTGCAAGAAGGAGCGCTGGGAGGACCGGGAGCGCCGGAGGATACGCGAGGGCGCCGAGCTGGAGACCGCGACGCTTGACCTCATGGAGAGGGAGAGGGAGGCATTGCTGGCCGGGGCGGAAGGCGAGTTCGAGCGGAAGGACGTGCAGGAGGAGTGGGACCAGAAGATTGCCGAGCTCAAGAGGACCTTTGAGGCGGCTAGGGCTGCGGACTCGAAGAGGCGCAAGGTCCCGGACTGGGCCATTGACGATATCAGCTTCAGTATTATGGTAGATCCCGTCATTGTATGTTTACCGAATCCCTTCCCTTCCCCCTCCCTACCATGCGTTTTGAGGCTCATGGCAAGCAACGCTGTTCACTAACACCCGGACCAGACCAAGACGGGTAAGTCTTATGAGCGGGCGTCCATCATGGAGCACCTCCGTCGGCAGCCCACCGACCCGCTCACCCGCTCACCCCTGTACCCCTCCGAGCTGCGGCCCAACCTCGGCTTGAGACAAGCCTGCGAAGAGTTCCTCGGCGAGAATGGCTGGGCAGTAGACTGGTAGGAGGGGCGCCAGACAAACGAATGAAGGCATTGGCCCGGCTTAATGTCTCTTAATACTTTTATCGGCTCCGCATCACAGAGTCACGGCTTCATGAGCGCACGGTATATTTTCTGCATTGCAAGGGCACTGGCGTTTTGGTATACATTGGGGGAGCGGCGAGCATTCATAGTTTCGCGCGAAATTCATTCCCATTCCATTGGTCATGTTCATGTTATGCTGCATTGATGTTTGAGTGTTGCTGTTTTGGAGAAATTAGGTTGGCCTTGGTATGGGATGGGTCCCGCGGTTCCCCTTTCCCTTTCATGTTGCCTTCCGACCGCTGCTGCCCCCATGCTCCTTCCTTGCCAGTATGACCCTCACTTCTCCAACCTCTACCAGCCAGCACTCTCCCTGCTGTACCTGTACTTCCATCTAGACTAGACTACGAGCTCCGAACTGCCTCCCTACGATGACTAGACCCATCACTCTGAGACTTACTTACGATTTGGCGAGAAGCAGCCGACCCAAGACCCTCTTCGGCTTACCTGTACCTCCTCTGGAGCTCCCTACAGCTGAACAGGGAAGGAGGTTACCACCTAGTGCCAACAGAAAATGCCTTCGTGAGGGAAAGCCGTGGCAGCCACAACGGCCTCGATTACTTCTGAGGAGTAGGAACGCGAGATCAAATAGATATGCCCATACCCATATCCTTCGACGAGCCGCCACCTCCTCCCATCTTGACGGCACAGCCCGATTGAGGCCAACAATGTCCAAGGACGGCCAAAACACAAGTTCCACTAGTCTGTTATATTTACTGTTTACTTTTACTATTATCTCAGCAGGGAATAAAAAACCACCCGGTAATGCACCTGGGGTTTCATCGCTTGTCTTTCATCTCGAGTGTCTAAAATCGAGCGTCTGGAGATGTTGGTCCTCTACCACAGCTTCACCGTTCTGTGCCACGACTCTGTAGAGCTAGTCAACGGCAGGATCATACGCTCGCGGGACTGCCCTGGTCGTATCTGGGCCATACTCTGTGCCCTCTCCTACGATGGATTCCACCAGCTCCAGGAGCTCCCACCATTACCGGTACCGCCACTGCCAGATCCACCCCATCCTCAAGGTATGACGAACGGCGTGACAAACGGCGCGACGAACAGCACGACGAACGGCACAACAAATGGCATGACTAATGGTAGGACAAACGATTTCGGACCCCCTATTAGCAAGTTTATCACGGAAACGCACGACGCCTGGTACTTGAGGTACCTACAGGATATCCACGGCCAGTGGGTACAGCTTGGGATGATCGACCCGGCCGGGACCATCCTCCCCGACTGCTCCCGTCTCCCGTCGGCCGCCAGGGCTGGTGCCGCGCCGCGCGAACCCAAGCATCCCGCGGCGCGTCCGGGATACTACTCCTTCGATCTCAGCTCGGGGATAGCAATTGACTCGTGGTCAGCCATTGTGGTATCTGCCGAGCTCGCCGTCGAGGCGGTCTAGGAGCTCTTCGTCAGGCCCGGCACCGATTGGATCCTTGAGCCCATGGGGGAGGTCCTCGCCCTGTGCTAACCCCCGGGCCATCACGCCACCACGAACATGGCGGGCGGGCACTGCTACATCAACAACGCCGTCGTTGCCGTGCAGGCGATGCGCTAGTTCCACCGCAAATACAGCAATGAGGAGAAGCCCCCACAGATTGCCATTCTTGATATTGACTTCAACCACGGTAACGGCACCCAGGACTACTTCTTTACAGACCCTTCGGTGGTATACGTCAGCATTCACGGAGAAGACGAGTATCCCTATTACACCGGCCACGCGAGCGAGAGGGGTGCGGGCAACGCGCAGGATGCAAATTTGAACTTACCGCTGGCTACTGGGTCGTCTGCTGAGGAGTATATCAAGAAGCTCGACCAGGCGGTGGAGTTTCTGGAGGCGGCGGAGCCTGAATATCTGGTTGTTAGCCTCGGGTTCAACACCTATTATCGGGACCCACAGGGTTTCTTTGACATTCAAACGGAGGACTACGTACGGATTGGGGCCAGGATACGTTGTCAATCCGGTTTGCAAGATATTCCTGCCGTCCTTCTACTTGAGGGAGGGTATGATACGGAGACCCTCGGGGCGAATCTGCTTGCGTTTCTGGAAGGATGGGAGAATCGTTTCTAGGTCGCGTGGAGGCAAGCTAGGGCGCGAGAGTCGTGGCACGGGAGACCCAGGCCTTCTTAATGCGGGGCGTTTGAGGATCTAAAGTCCGCTGAAGGACGGTAACTGTTTTGGTCTTTGAGAACTCATAGCGGCATCCATCGGGGGGTCTTTTTTTTCACAGACTCCACGGCGTACTCAATCATAAGCGTAGTTGGATTTGTCGCTGATGCCAGGCCTCAATGCCCGAGTTTGCTCTTTGTTTGCGGCTATCCTATGCTATACCTCGTGGTACCGCGAAGCACTCAGTATTGCTGCCCCCCCTTTCCTGACGTGCTATTATTAAACCTGCCATCGAACCATCTCTTCCGGTTGGTTGTCTGAGACTGCGACGGGCGTCTGACGGCCGTATATGAAAGATGGGCCACTAGAAAAGGCGGGACCGGGGATGGTTCGCGGGTGAGGTGAGAAGGACGACACAGGGTTATGAGCGACACTGCGGCACCCAGGAGGGCGAAGCGGGGTGGCTGCTGTGGTGCCGATGCGAGTTGGAGGTAGGGCAGCCAGGCCTACGTAAGGCTCACGCGGTACCATTCCTGGTGATGGGCGTTCCAATAGAATTGGAATCATTGGTCCTACAGCGCAGGGACGAGTCACAGAAGCGGTGGTGGCGGAAACCGTCCTTATAAAGGAAGCTTCGGGACGACTGCAACGGTAAAATCTTGCCCAAGGGCATAAAGATTGAAAGCAATACTATTGCAACGCTGGGAGCGGCTCTTGTTGACGTGGTATTATTGCTATCTGCCCACGAGCCCATTCTTCAGCGAGAGTGGGCGGCGGTAATACGGAGTTGTCCGAGATATAAGCAACATAGCGGCGGATTTTTCCCCTTCAATCGGGCTTGGAGGGTACAGCCGGGCCGAGGAAACGGGTGTTTTGGGGCAGCGACTTGTCTTGCCAAACGTTTGTCTCGGGCCGTGTGCAAGTACTTTTCCCCTTACCCCCCATATTATGTGTCATCTGTGCGTGCAAGTATCCTGCATCCGTCACCAGTCACCCTCCCCCTCCTGGAGCCCAAGGGGTGGTAGTACCCGATATACCTGCGGCCACTTATTCATGAGAACTGTTCGACTCTCCTCTCACCCTCACCCGCACCCGCACCCATAAGCGACGCTTAATGTCTTCATATCGCTTGTATAAATCTAAACATTCTCTACAGCCTTTGACTCGGATGTACCTGTATTATTCGTATGTACTTGCTCACAGGGCCCCGGGGTTGGGGGGGGAGGGAGTGACTGGCCGAGCAGGGGAAGTTTCGGGCCAAGGCCCTAGCTAATAATCCGACAGCCGGGGAACGAACAGGGTCCTTCCGCTCCTCCACTTGTCTCTGAAGCTCCGTACCTTAATGATCCAGAGCTAGCTATTAGTGGGGCTTTAGCGTCGATCGGGAGCAAGCGCGCTCGCGACCATCAACTCTCGGAGATGTCGGTTATCCGGAGTATGGTATTATTCCGGCTTGTAGTCTAAGACTAAAGTACTCAGTAGCCACAGTCGACGACGACTAACCCGCCTCGCCTGACCAACCGTGGAATCTTTTAACGGGCCGTGTGATTGCTCTGACGGAGTTGGGCGGGGGGTAGAGCAGAGGAAGGAGGGGATCCAGAATTCGGCCCCCCCTTCCCGTCTTAAGCGCCCGCTGGTCTTGGCACGCAAGGATGGGCAATGTTTGTGGATACGGGGCTCACAACTTCAATCCCTTCCCTTGGGGGGGAGACCAACGCACAAACCGAGGATCCGAAATCGTCCTTCCCCAGTATTATTTGTACAAGTATGTGTGACAAAATTTGGAGATCCTATCCCCATTTTCGCCTCATATTGCTTCATACAGGTATCTTCTGTTTGTTGGGTGGGGAGCGGCCGGGGAGAAACAATTGAGCAAATCGAATGAGAGGAGAGTACGAGGACGAGTTGGCCATCAGAGCGCTAGAAGTTTTCTATTGGTTGAATGGATGATGGTATTGCTCCATACGCGTTATTAGGGTACCGAACTGTCGGGTCTCACGGGCTGATTTTGTACAGGCTTGTACCAGTAGGCTTGTAGGCCGCTGCCCAGAGACCGATGCACGTCATGACCGCCATCTGAAGGCTTTCCCGTGAGAGGCTGTTTCCTGCCGAATTCCCTTGAAACTCTGACATGTTAGGAGGCAAAAGTAATTATCAGTATTCTTTCCCGAACTTCTGTCCTCGCTCATATAAGTTGCTTGCGAAGAAGTGCACTCATCCCACCTCGAGGAAGCAAGGGGTAACTCGACAGGACCCTTGGTGTGTACAAACGAGTACTTGAACCCGAAATGTGGCCCCCATCACAATGCGCCCGGCTGCCCAATCACTTCAATCTGTTGGCTGTGTTCACTTGGCGGCTGCACTGATCACCCCAAACTTGATCTTGCCAAGATTAGCGGTCAATGTGGCCGAAAGGGAGGGACAGTCAGTGCGCGCACACTTTCTCCCCGGCTCCTTCCCCGATCCCTTGTTCTCCCTGCTGCCCCACTCGAGTACAGTCCCCCCCGCATCGAAGTTGGGCGCTTGCTTGCCAACACGACTGTTTTCCCACTGCCACTGCCACGCCGAAGGAAGGTTGGATCGGCTTTCCTTGTCGCGCGCACCGTCCCATATTCTCTCCGGCTTGCCGACTTGCCACTCTTGCTTGTAGCCCGAAAAGATATCGGCTCGTGCTTTGGCTTGTTTTCGTGGGGCGCGAGCGCTAATATCGCTGCCCCCCCCCGGGCCCTATCTCAACTTCCCGTGACCTGTAGTAATACTTGAACTTTGGCCTTATTCTCTCGGTGACCTGGCATCGCATCATTGTCGCACGACCCCCCTTTCCGCCCCCTTGTTTCTTCTTCTCCCCCACTATTATTCCTCTAATAACATCCCCTTCTCCTTCTCAAGTCGCCGTTCGACATTTGGGAGACGGGACTGTTGACGGTGCGAGTCTCACCACCAGCGATAACGAGGCAGGGCTGTTGCTGCACGGGGCGGATTGGACTCTCTTTCTTCCCCGCTTCCCATCTGGCTCCCCTGAATCCGTTTTCCCACCAGCCAGAATAGCAACGTCCGCCGCCCCGTCTCTCGCGCCGTCGATTGTGGTCGCTCTTCGCGCTGTTCTTTGCGCCATCGACCGCGCCTTCTATCACACTGCCCCCTACTTCCCATCGCTGTCGCCGTCGCGATGAAGATTGGCTGCCTTCAATTTTCCCCTGTAAAGGGCGACGTCAACAATAACCTCTCGAGGGCCGACGCTGTACTACTCCGAGAGAACCCCGACTATTTGGATCTGCTTGTGCTCCCTGAGCTGGCGTTCTCGGGTATGTATCCGCTCTGTTACAGCGCACCTTGCCCCTTCGCCCATATCTCCCGCTCCGTCTTCGTGGGGTAGGAGATATTATCGCGGCCCCGTGCACGGCAGATGGGGCTTCTGCTACGAATGTCAACGATGTCGACAAATGAAATGCCCCTTCCTTTCCTTCTGCCGTTGCACTTTGTCCCTGGGCTGACCCGTCGTGAACAACAGGAAGCAACTTCAAGTCTCTCCAAGACATCTACCCCCACCTTGAGCCAACCGGTTCGGGTATCAGCAGTCTTTGGGCACGCACGGTCGCCTTGAAGTACGGATGTACCGTCATTGCAGGGTATCCGGAGAAGGTAGACGTATCACTCAAGTGGCCTGCCTCTCCAGAGTATTACAATTCCGCCATTATTATCAACGATGAGGGCGAGACCGCTGGAGGTTACCGCAAGAGCCATCTTTACGGTGCCGACGAGGCCTGGGCACTCGAGGGACAGGATGGCTTCTTCTGCGGCGAAGTCGCAGGTTATAAAGAAACGACCTTGGGTATTTCCATGGACATTACGTATGATTCACCATCATCTTCCCTCCCCTCAATCATCTCGCCAGGGTGTTCCAAGGAAGCTTTGAGTGGCCAACCTAACAAACCCTTCTTGCGTAGCCCATATCGCTTCCAGGCACCCTGGATATCATTCGAATTCGCATTCCACATCTTGAATGTGCGTTCCAACCTGGTCATCGTTTCCATGGCATGGCCGACGAATCACGAGGCATCGCTCTTCAATTGCGAGCCGCAGGAACCCGACATGGAGAGCCTGATGTACTGGCTGTCGCGGCTAGAGCCCCTGATTCACAACGAAAACGGCGAGGAAACCATCGTTGTTTTCGCCAACCGTGCTGGGTCCGACGAGGAAGTGGTGTACGCAGGCACCAGCGCCGTTGTGGGCATTCGAGATGGCGAAGTGAGTGTGTATGGTATCTTAGGACGCTGTGACCAGGGCCTCCTCGTGGTGGACACGGACGAGGAGCCTTACGGAAAGCTGGTCTACCGCCCCGAAGGCTCTGTCCTGGTCGACAATATGCAACAGACATTCTACAACATGGAAGGAGTAGAGGAGCCCAGCACACAGGCCGCCCCCTCGAGATCACAGCATCAGTCCCCTCCCTCGCGACCAAAGCCTCAGTCCCCTCCCTCGCGGTCACAACCTCCGCCCCCTCCACCCCCACCCCCGCCTCCACACCCAGCTTCGCCCCCAGCGATGGCGAAAAAGGCGTCGCGACCCGCAACTACAGCAGCAC
Organism: Cephalotrichum gorgonifer; assembly: GCA_900312665.1. Classification (NCBI taxonomy): domain Eukaryota; kingdom Fungi; phylum Ascomycota; class Sordariomycetes; order Microascales; family Microascaceae; genus Cephalotrichum; species Cephalotrichum gorgonifer. The sequence continues at coordinate 1,521,951 of ONZQ02000003.1, forward strand.
CGACGCCCTCAGAGCCCTCGACCCGACCCGTTGTATCCGGCGTTGGCTCCTCGAAACGCAGAGACACACCCAAGTTGTCTCTCCAGACTGGCCCGGAGATCCATGACGTGACGTATCCAAACATCCCGACTCCGACAGGCCCAAGCCCCACGCCCATATCACGGCGACCGCGCTTCTCGATCCAGCCGGCAGAATCCTTGACCCAGCGATACATCGACTCGAGCGAATACACCCACACCCCGCACCCCATGCACTACACGCCGGTTGCTAGCCGTCGAATCCTGGGAGGCGAGGTGCTGATAGCCCAGTCGGCGTCGAGCGGTGTGGACAACGGTCCGATTAAGCCTTGGGATAGGTCCGCCCCTGGTCGAGGAGACACCTCCCCTACCAACACCGATTCGACAGACTTTACGGGGATCAGCTCAACTCTTACGGGTAGTGTAACGGGCGCATATCGAAAGATGGACACACACCGAGGCTCCAACATTAATACCCGATTACCCACCTTCCCGGAAGATGAGGAACCCCAAGAGGTGATGCTCAAGGCGACTAGCCTAGACCAACTGGCAGCCAACTACGCGAAGCTCAAGGAGGAAGGGCTTAGGAAGAAGCGGGGTCAAATCCCGCGTGGTGAGGGTCAACGCCAAGAGTCTGAACCAGATGGGCGGCAAGACATGGCGGGAATAATCAGCAGGCTGGGGAAGGTTGCCCTGGACCAGCAGCAGCGGAGGAAGGATTCCATTCCCGGCCCTTCGAGCGATACACGCGCGTCTCCTCCAAGAGACCAGAGAGTGGCAGTCTTATCCAAATCAACCCAACCAAAGAGCTCCGCCCTCGAAGACCTTCGGAAGGGAGAAGCATCCGGAAGCAGCCATCGAGGCGTCCGAAGTGATTCCCGGGGTCGGGGTGGGTCTGTCCCCGGAAGGACCTCTCCTACCTCCGGCCGCACACCTCCGAGGAGTAAGGGTCGTGCTTCGGCTCCCATAGATCCTGACCGAGAACAAAGCCGTGGGCGACCTAGGCAGACCAAGGAAGATGTGGCGGCCGCAGCCAGGGCAGCCCAACCAAAACCATCAAGCAGGTCTGAGAAGCGGTCGAGGTCAGCACAGTCTGGCCAGCCAATCGACTTGTCGCAATTCCAAGTCATCGAAGAGCGCCCGCATCAGGAATGCCCCGTGCACGGGTCTAGGTCGAACTCGAGGTCGCAGGACCAGCCAATGATGCGACCCTCCGCTCCATCCCAACAAGGATTCCGACCGGGCTCTGCAAGGGGCCAGCGGAGCAACAGGTCTAACTCCAACGCTGCGCCTCAGAGGAGTAACAGGACCAACCCAAACGCCACCACTCAGAGGAGCAACACGCCAAACCCCGGCGCCACCTCCCCTCAGCAGACACAATCAGAAGTACGAAACACCAACCTTGTGGACGCTGGTATCAATTCTGACATGTCTCGACCAGGTGCCCTGATGCCGCGACCCACGGCGGACGTCCAAGGGCGTAGTGCCGGCACCAGGACGGCCCCGCGAGAGCTTGCCCAGTATGGCCTGCGCGGGGAACGAAGTAGGACGGCCGAGCCGGCACCAACCCTTCCATGTCACCTGCTCCCCCGCCGATACACCCCGGGAATAGAGCCATCGACACCAGCCGCGATGTTCGTTGTCTTCGACTCGGACAGGAGTGCGCAGATCGCCTTCTCCACTAGACAGGAAGGTCGGCCGCGCGCTGAGGACCATTGATTCAGTACGGTCTCGGTGAGTGCTCAAGCCAGCCTTAGGTGGCTCTTTGGTGCTAGCGAGTCCAGGCTGCCTTCTTGTTGCGTCGATGTTGCTTGCTAAGTTCGGATACCCCATTTTTGCTCGTCTTCCCCCACAGTTCAGTTTAGCGTCAAGATATCATTGAACTTTGGATGTGACTTTGGTCCCTTCGCTCGGCGGTCGTGTTTAGCACATTAGGGTCCTGAGGGTGAAAGTCCAGCCTAGACATCTACAGAAAAGCTTGTACCAGTCGTGAAGATACAAGAGGTGCCCACGACCTTCGTCTCGCTGTGTTGTCGTCGCATACATGTAAACCTTAGTACCCGAAACGAGTGTTATGCCTTGCCAGCACTAAATAATGGTACGAACCAGTCTGCTCCAGCACAACCCTCCTCCCTCTCCCTGCCCCCTCCCGGGCTTAGAACTTAGATACCCAGATGAGAAAAGAAGGGTATCTCCATATGATCAAGGCGGGATTTGTTGGTCCTTACTCGGAGGTCCCCCCGGTACCTCTACTTAACATTAAGCAGCCACCGATGCACATATCACTGTTGTGTTATCGTAGACATCCCTACCAATCCGGTTTATTGCGTGCCTCTCCTCGACGACGCCAGTAAGCTCGTCCACCGTCTTAGTACGCGTGACGGCGTCACTACAGACGATCCCGTAGCGGGACAGGGAGAGTTAACTTCGTCCGGGCCTTGGGTAGAGCAGGCCTAGGTCTCAGGAGAGGGAGGTTGAAGTTTCTAGTCTTGAAATCGTTCTAACTGGGCGGTTAGGAAGGGGATACACCAGAGGGGTGATAGAGCGGACGTTAGACGGGGCTTTTGGCAACAGTTGTAATCCATGATTGGGGGGACCAGACGGGGAGGTCAAGAAAGATCGGGTTCTGCTTAGCTCGAAGCGGAGGAATTGTCTCTCATGGAGGCGAGGCCGTCTATCCCGTTGCTTCCTGGTTCACCAAACTTGAAGACAATAGTGCCCGAGGGAGGGCGTTCTGTCATAGAAGGTTCTGATCCGCGCTTATTGGTACGAGCTGGAGAAGCATGGTGGAGTGATAGGTTTCGGGAGAGGCCTAGTCAGCCCTGGAGACCGCAACACCAACTCTGCTTAGCATCTGAGCGCCATCCACCCTAGATTCTGTTTCTCTGGAAAAAAGGGGAGTGGGAATAGCGAGTCCTGTCTGCTGGTACGTACGTGAGCTGCCTCGGTTTACTTCCACGTCCAGAGGGGTCGTACTGGATGTTGCCGACTCTGTGCTAATAGTATATAATTTTCTACAAGGTGGGGTTTCTATTTGCTATGCAGGCAAACCCGGTTTCCTTGCCATATACTATTCGTCTACTGGGTAGGTGAAGAGACTAGATAGGTAGGTCGGATGGCCGAGAGAGGCAAGGAACATGTTCGTCAATGACACTATATAGTACGATAGGGCGTGTCAGAGAGGGCGTTGTTAGCTCGCCAAGCGAAGTGGAGGCGGTTCCTTCGTTCGGCCTGGCTCCTCCAAGGACTCTGGAGTAGACACACGACAGTGGCCTCTGCTTATTGGCTCGCTCTAGGCGGACAAGGATGGCTCTGCCAAGTTCTTTACCCACTTCTTAACCCAAGTACTCGGAGTTGAAATAATAATACGGACACATGTCAGCCCTTAAAAGCGGGGTATCGAAGTATTGTACCACCATAACTACATGTAATGGCCAACACGGCACGACGCCATAACAGGGCCATCGATATCCTGTTCCCGTTCCCACATGTGTTCTAGGCAGACATACATGTATGTATGTAGGTTTTTATATCAAGTCCACGTGCTCCCACATTCATCCACCTCAGTATCTCCCCGTTACTCACCACCGATCAATCGTATCGCAAGACTCACCTATTCCCCCATAAAAACAAACGACCCGAAGCACACATGTCGTCCCCGCCCTCCTTCGAAGCCATCCGGCACTGGTCAACATTCGGCCAGAGAGGCGAGCCGCCGAAAAGCCGCGTCACACCCCCGGAGGGGAGGGAGCTAAAGCCCTTCTCTAAGCCTCTAACGGTACCCTGGGAAGGTCACATACCCGCAGCCGACCTACCCCTGGTCCTCAATGGCTTTGCTGCGCGCGAGATGGAAGACAAGTGGAACGTGTACACTGACGGACCCGACGCCCAGGGGAATATCGTCGTGGGCATGTATCGCAGCTGGACGGGGCATAAGAATGTAGAGGTCAAGATCGCCGTGGCTCTGACTGACGACGGGGAGCTCGCGGGCGAGGATGCGCGGGTCACGGATATCACATGGGAGGGTGATACGGCTATCCTTGGTGTTCCGACCGAGGAATTTGCGAAGGAGATGGCGGAGGGGGTTTTCTCGTGGGTACTGAATGTTAATCTCAAAGTCTCTTCTCAAGAAGAGGGAGTTAACGGAGATTAACTATGGACATTCCCTTTTGCGTCGAAGTTGAGACAAAGTCGTTCTCTGTTTCGGAAATATAGGATGATGATTTATGGCACCGGGCTGTCTTGACACGAACCGGGTACACTTGGCTTGTTAATTCCTCGACAAGGATGAGATGCATCCGAGGATAAGTGACACGACGAAACATATACGCAACGTTCTCATCGAGTCCATCGTCTGGCTTACCCAGTAGCGGCGGACTTGTAGAGGAAGCTTGTACGAGAGCGAACTAGGAACATAACCAGCAAGTTCCGATCCATAGTTCAAAATACAGTATCCCTCATCGGACGCAATATCCGACCAGTCACTCAGGTGTGATTCTCGCATTAGTACATTCAGTCGACCAAATCGAAGACTCGTGGGTAGAGGACTCCGGTATAACGATCTTAGAGACTATGTTAACCTTGTGATACTTCTTAGCATAATCATAAAACCCGTGATCGAAGCTCAGGAAGAGAATATTAGCTTGTGGATTGAACTATATCGGCAGAAAAGATTCCACTTGGTCGTTTCTGGCGGAAAATATAAACCTGATTAACCAAAGCTTGAGAGTTCCGGATCGCCTTCTGCTAGATTTCGAAGGAAAGAGCGCGCATTGAAGTTCCTTGATGACTCGAAGGACTACAGTAGCGGGCGTGGACGCCAAGACGGTAGGGCAACGACCTCGATCTCGACATCGGCGTTCCTGGGTAGTCCCTTGATGGCAATGCAGGTCCTCGCAGGCTTGTGCGTGAAATGCTTCCCATACTCACGATTCAGCTCCTGAGAAAAACCAACCCCCCTGTTAGCTTCTGTAATCTGGGTCGCCACCCTCATCCAGATAATACCCAAAAGAACAGCTATGTGGGGTAGATATTGGCTTGCTGATGCCGGTACATGCCTCAAAGTGGGCCATATCGGACAGGAAGATGGTCGTCTTGACGACCTTGTCCAGGGAGGAGTCGGCCGCTTCCAGGACGGCCTTGAGGTTGCGGATGCATTGAGCAGTCTTCTCGGCGATGGAGCCGTCGATGAGTTTTCCCTCGACGTTCATGTGTATCTGACCGGAGCAGTAGATTCCGTGGGCGGTCTTGATGGCGTGTGACTAAGGAAAGAGGGTCTTAGACGGTTGGGGTTCGATGGGAGCCTCTTCAGAGGGGTGTCTCTAGGTACTAAACAGTGTACTACTTACATAGGGGCCAACCGCTACGAAGAGGAGATGATGTTAACAGGAGGGTTCCCAGGCAATATGGAGCAGGGGAGATGACATACGGGGAGGGGCATCGTGGGAGTTGATGGGAGTGGCCATGGTTGCTATTGAGTTTGTTCGGAGGGAGATTAGAGGAGGGTATCTCGAAAGGCTAGGGTTTATTGATGGGAAGTAAGGACGGGTCTAGGCGGGGGAGTTCTATTTGCCTACAGAAGGTTCAACTTTTATATTCAGGGGGCTAAGGCAGAACTGTTGGTCTGGGGTACAGAGATACCCCAACGTGGGCAGGTATGGAGTCGAGCAACATGAGCACCAAGTGAGCTTATAGTATGAGAATCAGGCAGGCGATGGAAGCACCACCCAGAGTCGGCATGTAATTGTCTTTCCATCAAACTGTGGCGCCGTCGCCGATCGGTGTGAGAGTGGAGTATTAATCATGCTCGCAACCACGGCCTTCCTTCTCTTGGAGTACTTACATGGCCAGTTGTCGCGAGCAATGAAGATGTTGTCAAGGGTTATGCTATACGGTCTGAGACGATCTAATGTGTGGCATGTTCCAGTCTAATATGTTCCGTTGGCTGACCTATACGCCCTAGTAACATTCCGGCGGATCGCTGAGAGGAGGTATGATTCCCTTCTGAGGTTTTCAAGGTCCGTCATTACTGCTTCCGTAGCCACCCCGTAAACAGTAAACCGCCTGAAGTGGCGCTCTGCCGGACGTCCGAGAACTGTCCCATCTGTTTCGGTATGTAAACAGGTTCTGGCCTCCTTTGATCACTGCCTCTGTAGCATGCGCCAACAGATCTCGGTATTTGAAGGGGCAGTGATCAGGTTAGCACGGCGTTTTGGAGTCAGCAGGTAAGATGGAAAGTGAGATATCGGTTTCAGAGATACCTTGCAACATACCAGGGTGTTCTTCGATCTTCCATAACTCGGCAGCAGTATGTGTCATTGATAGATCTGGCCTAGTACAAGTCTAAGTTTATGGTTTAATCTATTTACTAACATATAATCAGCTACGCATGAAATCCATGTAAGCCGTGATAACCTACCTCGTTTTGTTCCCTTCCACTCACAAACTGTCCACGTATTTCTGCAAGTCTAGCCCGACGTTGCTCAAGTAGGCTTTCACTCGATAGGAGTTAAGAGGCGAGGGAAGCCCGTAACGTCTTTCAATGTACTTCAAGGGTCACTCTTATCGTTCGTTTCGTTCACAGGAGGGCACTATACTCAAGATGCAGCCAAACGCCTGGGCTACGTCTGCCGGCACATTTCGAGATCTTGGGGATTTGGATTTCGTTCAATCTACGGGGCTTACCAGCATGGCTATTTTGGGAATGGGTTCCACGGTATTCAACGTAGGGAGACATTTTCTTCGTGATAAGAAAGGGCTTGGGAAATAACGGGGTTCAAAACTAGGTAAGAACTTCGGATGGATGCGAAGTCAATGTGTCTGTCGTACGTAAGAGGAGGGAGATTGTAGTGCATATTTGTCCCAGGCCAAATTAGCCAATACGTTTCCCCAGTGAGCAGCTAGAGAGCTCTATCATGGGGGCGCCCCCCACGACCTGTCGATTCTCACGTACCTGTTACCTACAATCAGGCATCAAAATTACCGATAGAAGGGCATAATTAAGGCAAACTTGGGCCTTGTGTGGCGTTCTGCCGCGCGTAGGCATTCCCCCCCAATACAGCACGGCCTTTTAGCGAATCCTACTTGCTGGAAGAGGCATAGGAACGTAGGCGCGAACCCCTTCCCACACTTCCTAGCCTGGTCCCGACTTCCAAGATTATGCTTCCCACGTTACTGCTCTAGGGAATGGGAAGTGGGAGGGTGTGTAGCCACGCTGGCATGCGGCCAATCTGACAGACTATCGAAAGATGCCCTCATCTTGGCTTGCATGATCTTGTGTGTAACACTGCTGGGCCTCTCAGGCGGCCATTATCTGTTGCGTTTTATTCGTCAATTGAGGGAAAACCATGGAAGGATATGGAATATCGTACCTAAACCGACGTACTCCGCAGCGAGCAAAGCGTTTATCGCGATCACGCGTATTATCGAACTGCGCCTCAGGGTCTATCTCAGGGCCAGAAATGCCCATACCTGTACCTGAGAAAAAAACTATATAAAGCGAAAGAATTGCCATACATTTCAGGCTCGGTTTTCTTTATGCCCCAGGCGGCAGGTCGGCCTTCGCATGAAGTAAGCCTCTACCCCAGATCGACCTTTTCTATGTCTACATTAGGGAGCTGTGCTAAGTTTAAATCTTGAAGGAGGTCTAGCTCACCAACGAAGCAACACGAAACGGTCCAACGGCTCACGACCCACAAAGTACAACAAGAATGGGGCCGGGTCCGGCATCTGGCCAAGACCCATGGTCGTTGTTGAACTTATCACCAGAGGAAGCCTTCTCGCTGTTGACTGTTGGGGCCTGGGATACATCCTCCGAAGAGGCAACCTCTCCGGACTCAGTGTTCGACACTGGGTCTGACGATGGACTGCCATCATCGTCATGGCTCCCGTTCCCGCAGCTAGGGTACACGATCAGTCCCTCCTCAGACTGGACAGGGCCCGTGTCTCCACCGCCATCGCAGTCTACGATGGATTCAATGGACGACTCCGTCATGGAGTCTCCAATCTTCTCACAGGATCAACTGGACCATGCTTCTCGGCATTAGTCGACTAGTAGCGAGGAACCTTATCCTCCAGGTTCTTTGACCGAACGGAGCGTGAACGCTAATGTCGAAGAAACAAATTCGCAAGATACCGACACTCAATATGCGCTGGACCCCACAGCTATGCAGGTACTCGAAAGGAAAGAATATATCGTCAAACATCGGGATGGATTGTACCATTGCGCCTGGACAGGTTGCAATCGGAGGAAGGGGGGATTCAAGACAAAGACTGCGGTTCGGTGAGTTTAATTTCACCACGCTTGTTTTCCTTGTCCTCTTTCCCTAGGGTTTTATCCTTCCGTCTACTTCAAGCGTCTAATACCGAAGATGTGTACAGAACTCATGCCAAAACCCACGTTAGACCTGTTCTCTGCCCCTACGAGGGATGCGACTTTCGAGCAGCAGAACAGAAGGGCGTCGGGAAACATGTCTTGTCTATTCACGGCGGTGGAGGGGGGTCAGCATGCCCTGATTGCGGGTGTTGGATCCGAGGCCAGACTTTTAATATGACAAGGCATAGGGAGAATCGTCATGGCGTATGACTTTGATGCTGGTTGGAGGATGCTGGTTTACCTGATACTGTCTGGGGCTTGGATAACCAATTTCCTCCTTCACTGTCATCCATCGCTGCGTCCTGTCTTTCCCATTGCCAGCTCTTTTCACTTGTTCATTCTGGGGGTCTTGTTTTCCTATCAGTTCATCACCGTTGGCTGAAGTCGGTGTTGCGATTCATAACTAGCTTTCCTTCTCCGTTAGCGTTCAGGGCTGCGTTATAGCAAATTTATTTCCTTTAACCTTCATATCTGGCTTCTCCTCGAGTTAAAACATTCTAGGCGGTCTGTGAATATATGATGTGGACTTCAAGCATCTAGAAGGATGGTTTGCCTAGTACATGGAGTTATTTGCTATGTGCTGTTATAACACCGATGCACGATGGACAATACTGACCCTATAACTGGGTAATTTCTCCCTTCGGGGCTAATAGTCCTGGATTTACAAATAGACTTCTACTAACGTTACTACTACCGGCCTATACTCCCCGCCAAAGTGGTGCGGGATTTGCTGTCTAACAGCAACTGCAACTTTGTACTATTGTGGAGATTGGCTAACTGGTAGCGTCTCTGCACAGGCATACTAGACCCACCAACGAGTCGAAGAATACCAAGAATAGGCACTGTGCCAGAGTGGTTAATGGGTATGACTAGAAATCATATGGCTTCGGCCGCACAAGTTCGAATCTTGTCAGTGTCGAGCTATTCTTTTGCTTTTGCTAAGCCCCAGTGATATACTTCACCCGACGCGTACTACACCTTCTGTCTCTGAGGTTGACCTTTTGGCACTGTGTATGGAAACATGAGCTGAATCTGCTTCTCGTGCCTGTGCTCACAGGGTCTCTGTATCATCTCAAACCATCGACCAAGTCCTCCAGCGCTGCAAGTGATTTACATACTCTGATCAACAAGTAGAATATGAACCGGGAGTTGAGATAGTCATTCGTCTAATCATAAAGCTTATTCTCATCTTTTCTTTGACCGCAACCGTGCGTCTTGCGTTTTCCTCTCCTTTCGGCTAAGCATAACCTTATAACTGGACATCCGCTCCTAGAACTAGAACCTGATGATCCCATATCACATTCTCTACATGGGCGGAAGTAACTTCTTGATGGCTTGGTCTGTAACTAACCTAGCCCGGTCAAGCTAACCAGGATGCCCATAGTCCCTTGTCTCTCGCAAATCGCGCAAGCAATAGAACCATAAGACCGCCAAATATCTTCATGATCCCAACTGAGATTACGTCAGTCTAAAGGCCAACAGGGTGGGGGTCAGGGTGCGCAGCTATCGGGACTTACATATGGTAAAAGCATAGCCGACGCCGACCTTGTCGATCATGGGTATTATGCAGGCTGTGGCAGCAGCGCCAAAGACGTACTGGATGATGTATTTGCTACAGACCACCTCGGCCCGCAGATCCGGCAGAACCTCTTTCACACCATTAGCAACTCCGTGACGGAACACTAAGCGACCTTGTGGGGGAGTCTATCAAGCGTGACATTTACCGGCTGTATATGTATTGAGGCCGTTAAAGGCACCCATCAATCCCATTCCCACCCAAAACGCCATGACGATCGGTAGAGCTAGGCCGCCAAACTGCTTGTCCAGACACCACCCGTAGAGGAGAATGGAGACAGGCAAGACAATAAAAAACTGGACCAGGCCGCTGTTAAGCCTGTCCTTGGGCAGTCGAACACCGCCTCGCTTGGCGAGGTACTGTTTCGCCGTGCGGTCAGAGAAGCGGCCTCCAACCAGGCTGCCGACGACGAACCCGGCGGCAGGGGAGAGATAGAATAGACCGCCGATGAGAGGGGTTGTCAGGTGGAAGCGCGGATTGATGATGTGACGGACAGACGAGAGGAGTCCGTACTGGGTTAATGCGAGGAACCCGCACGTCAGGTCCGCGAGGATGACCTGTGGCCGCATGAACAGTGTGAAGACCCTTAATGGGCTGAATCGCCGCTGGGCAACGGTGGAGCGAATGTCGGGTATGAAGCACAGAGTCAATATGAGACCGAGGCCGGACTGTGCGGTCTGGAGCCAGTAGACTGATCTCCAAGAACTGAAGGTGATGATGATACCGCCAATGCACGGGCCTTGGTTTGCTGGTTAGTACAAGGGTATAGGGCAAGGAATATCAGCTTGGGGCCCGGACAACGACAACAATATACCTAGAGCGCCGCCAGCAACGCTGCCAACCATCATGCAGCCGACCGCCCTGCCGCGCACGAGGGGCTTGAAAATGTCTGCAATAATAGTCTGCCCAGAAACCATGAAGTATGCGCCTGTTAGCCCTGTCAACAGTCTCATAGCCGTAAATGTCGCAAAGTTATGCGAGACGGCAGTTCCGATGCTGGTAATGAACAGGAAGGCGATTGTTAGGCTATAGGCGATCCTCCTGGAGAACATGTCACTCAGGGGCGCCCAGATCATGGGAGACAGCCCCATGGCCAGCAGGACACCGGAGTTCGTGACATTGATGATCGCCGGGGTCGTGGAGAGCTCGGCCGAGATTTCGGGCGTCGCTATAAGAACCGAGGTACTCGTCGTGATCACCACAAAGCAGTTCCAGCTCACGATAAACAAAATCACGTATCTCCTCCATTTGGGCAGCTGTGATCTTTTGCCGTCACTGTCGTCTTCACGCCCCACGGAGATCGGAGTCATAGCTTCCGGGTCCGGGGCTGCGGCACCCTCGGACGAACTCGGCTTGACCATATTGGTCGTTAGTCACTTTGATAGCCGTGGATAATGGGTATAACGAGGCAGAGGTAGTCCAATGCATGGTATGGCCGTAACAATAGTAGTATCGTTCGTTTGGCACATCGTCCCCGGGTTTACAGGTAAGAAAAAAAAAATCTTTTCTTCTTAAGTGCACGGCCGTCGGGGTAAGTAAGAGTCACAGCGGGGAGAATGCCGACGGAACCGTCACTTCTCTCAGATCGTCACAAGATTCGCCGATTGTTCTCGAGTGGGTCGGTTGGCCCCTTCGAAAAAACTGTCGTCAAAGGGTGGGTGCCACTAGGCGACTTCCGCCCCACAGTTTGCGCCTTGACTTGCCCGAATCGGAGCCGGGTGTTGCTCCGAGGTGCTAACCAATGCCGACTTCGGTCCGGCGAGCGGATGGCGTAGGTGACCCTCATTATCACCGCATTCGAGAGCCAGGGACCTTCTCCGGTTCACTCACTTCACTAGATCTGCTAAGGCCGTGTTTACTATTCCTCAGCGGGCTCTCCGAGTTGTGTTGAACAGCTCAAGACCCTGTACCAAAATCCTCGTCACATCTCATGATTTGGACCCGGAGTTGGACCCGAAGTCTGTCGCCGTATGCAGCCTCTCCAGTGCCGATTGGACCCGAAGTTGGACCCGAAGTTGGACCCAAAGTGCGTCGAATACATTCTCTCAGTGCCGCCAACCTCCTTAGTCACCTACCAATGCAAGTATGGCATGAACTTCAACTGGGGCAGTTGCACCATCCTTAAACTTGAAATTCTCAAACCAGCCACTTGTCATGTAAGCCGAATGGCTTTCGAGGTATTTTTATGGGGGAAACCACCTGCATCAGAGCATCAACTAATAGTTCCTCAATAATGAATACGAAATGCCATTTATTTAAAGAACAAACGTTAACGAGCTAAAACAGAACAAAAAAACTTAAACCAAACTGTGGGAATGAAGGGTAGAGACTCGCAGGCCTTAGCCTCTCTACCAGTTAAGGACATGAGCTACCCCAGTACTCCTCTTCCATAAAAACCCCCTTAAATCTAAGAACAGAAAGCCTTCATGTACTCGCCGAGTTCCCATTCGCAAACAGAGCCGCAGTCAACTTCGACTTCTCTATCAACTTCCGCGTGAGGTGTGTCAGCGACTGATTAGCCAACAGCTCCAGGATCGGGACCGTGATGTCCATCTCCTTGAATAGCCAGTTCCTCATCTCCACCGCCACGAGCGAGTCCATGCCATACTCATTGATCGACTTTGAGAAATCGATGTTCTCCACGGCCACCATGAGAAGCGACGACATCTTGTCGACAAACGCAGCACAGAACGCGGCGGTCGCCTCCTCTACCGAGGCCGCCTGGCGCAGCGCATCACGAGGCCGCGCCACCGCGGCCCCCTCGTCGCCTGCGGACTGCTTCGTCGCCTCGCCCGTCCTGCGGAACATGGCAAACGTATCGACGTCGTACTCGGGCAGCGCGCGGTCGGGGGAGTACGTCCTCAGGCCCGTGATGATCTGGGCCGAGACCGAGGAGCCGGCGATCATGGCGACCTTGAGGGCGGCGAGGAACTGCTTCTTGCTCATCGCCGAGACCCCGGATTCGTCAAGGCGCTTGGCGGTCTCCTCACTTTGCTCCGCGACGTAGCCGATCTCGTCGATCTTGCCCAGGTCAATGCTGACGGCTGGCAGGCCCAGCAAGCGGCGGTAGTGCGCAAAGGCATCTTGGAAGGTGCCTCCGGCCGAGTATGCGCCTTGGCTTGCGTTTCCGCGGACGCCTACGATGGACGATAGCATTATGAAAAAGTCCATGCCTTCTTGCGGCAGTAGGTGATGAAGGTTCCAGGTCCCCTGCACCTTGGGCGCGAGAACCTCGTTCCATTGTTGCAAAGTCATTCTGCCAAACAGCGTGTCCTTATCAAGGGGGTTAGTACAAATTTAACTTAACCATACCGAAGGAGATTACCATCAGGCGGAGGCAAGATACTTACACGCAACACCATTCCTCCGTGGACAAGGCCGCGGATTGGCGGCATATGCGCTTGGGCGTATGCCACCAAAGCCTTGACCTCGTCGGCCTTGCTCACATCGCAGGACAACGCAACAGCATTGACCCCCTGGAGCTGGAGCTCCTCTATTAGGCTTTTGGCCTCTGGACTTCTGCCGCCACTCCTTGACGCCAGAATGAGATGCTTTGCACCAACAGACGCCATCCAGAGAGCCTGGGCCTGCCCAAGGCCACCAGAGCCTCCGACAAGCACGTACGATGCATCAGGGCGCAGGAACGCGTGGTTGCCTCTTCCCGGCATGACCTTGACGACATCATCCGGCCGTGGCACCGCTACTAGCTTCCCGGTGTGGCGTCCGGTCTGCATCGTGCGGAGCGCGCTCTCCATTTCCGACATGGAGAAAGTGCTGTGCGGTAGAGAGACCTTCAGATCCCCTGATCCGACGAGCTTCAGAACCTCCTGAAGTGCAGGCATGATCATGGCGGGTCTCTCGTCCACGATCATGAGTAGGTCGGCTACCACGAAGGTGATGTTATTCCGCAGAGGCGCCATCTCGAGGCGGGAGTTGACAAGGAAGTCATGCCTGCCTAGTTCTATAAAGCGGCCGAGAGGCGCCATGCAGCTCAGAGATTCGCGTATGAAGTCGCCCGAGAGGGAGTTCAGCACAATATCCACACCGGTTCCTCCGCTCACCCGACGAATCCCTTCCCCGAACCCGGATCGTCGGCTGGAGAATATGTGGTCCGCCGGGATGCCGAAGCGGTTCATCAGGAGCTCTTTCTTCTCGTTCGTGCTGACCGTGGCGAAGACCTCGGCCCCGGCATAGAGGCAGACGTCGATGGCGGCGTGGCCCAGCCCACCGGCGGCAGCGTGGACTAGGACCTTGTCACCAGGTTGCACATGGGCGAGGTTGAAGAGGGAGTAATATGCCGTCGTGTACACGACCGGCAGCGAAGCGGCAGCTTCGAACGACAGCGCGTCTGGGAACTTGTGGGCGTGCGTGCGAGGCACGTGGGCGACGTTGGTGAGGAGGTCGTGGCCGAGCGCGACGACCCGGTCGCCGACCTGGAGATCGTGCACGTCTTTTCCGGTCGCGACCACGACTCCGGCGGCCTCGAATCCCATGTGGCTGCTCTTGATTTGACCCATGGACGTCATGATGTCGTGGAAATTGAGACCCGAGGCCTTCACTTCGATGCGGACGAAGTCATCGGCCAGGGTCTCTTGGACATTCGGATCGTCATCGAAGTAGACAGTGTCCAGCAGGCCTGGAACTCGGAGCCGCGGAACCAGAGGCCGTCCTTCTTGGTGGTAGGGCTGCTCTGTGGGCGCCGGAGGCTGGGTCTCGACAGCAAAGTCCTTTCGAAACTTGTATTCGTCGACGACGCGAGGCGTGTAGATGACGCCGTCTCTCTCCACGTAACTTACTTCAACGCTCTTGCCGGACTGCCTAGCACGGAAGGCCTCCTTCAGAACCCGCATGATCACGGCAGTGGTTTCCTCTGAGCTCCGGTCGCTACGTTCATGGAGGTCAAGACCTATGTGGGCACTCCCGCCGACCTCGGTCCGGAGACTGTTTGCGAGACCGACGAAGAGGCTGGTGTTGGGGTTGCTTGGGCTCATGCTTGCGCCTTCACTGATCCACAGGACGCCATCGCAGTCGCAGAGCAGCCTTTTTAGAGCCGTGAACTGCTCCTCGTTCGGGTCCTTGAGGATTGAACCGGCGAGCTCGGAGAGGACGACGAAGAACTGGCCACTTGCGTTCTTGACGCCCGCTAGAGTTGTCGAGTGCACGACGCTCCCCAGGCTCTCAAGTTCAGTTTTCATGACGCCTAATTGGACGCGATCGAGCCCGTCCTCCGCCACGAGTGTTACTTGCGGTGGGACCTGAAGCTCTGGTTCATCGGCCTGAGCGACCATGAAAGTTCCCTGACGGAGAGAGTCGTGCGGAATGGATCTCCAAAGGGCCAGATCTACTCCGGTGAACCCAGTATCCTTCAGCGACGCTGCCCATTGCTCCTCTGAGAGTAGCGGGCCGTTCACTCTGCCCTCTGGCAGGCCGGCCCACCAGCCGGGGAGCGTTCCCCAGACCAGGCCGATGGAAAGCTTCTCTCCCGTGATCTCTGACAGAAGAAGTCTCCCTCCCGGCTTGAGCAGGCTCCTCACATGCTTCAGCGTTCGCTTGATCTCGGTCGTCGCATGCAAGACGTTGTGAGCGATGACAACATCGAACTGCCCAACCTCGTACCCCTGCTGACTAGGCTCTACCTCGATGTCTAGTTTCCGGTATTGGATCAGGTGCGACCAGTCCTTGAACTTCTCCCTGGCCGCCTCGAAGAAGCCGCTTGAGATATCTGTGTAGACGTACTCAGTGAACCGCGGCGTCGTGCCGCCGGCGCCACCCAGGACGTTTAGGACATGGCTGGTCATGCCTCCGGTGCCAGCACCGATCTCGAGGATGCGCAGATGCGGATTTTTGTGGCCGAGGTACTCGATGTATGGCGGGCACACCTCGAGCGGCCCGTTTCCGGTGATGTTGTTCACGTAGAACTTTCCAAGTAGGCCATCCTCCATCATAACGGACAGCGGGGGGACAGAGCCCCGGAGAATGTCTACAAGGTTGGTGCCGATAGCAGCCAGGAGGCGGGCTTCATCGCTGACGCGGCTGCTTGCAAGCAGGAACTCGTCTCTTTCTGCCTTGGTTGCAGCTACCCACTGCGAAGTCGGGTAGTCGAACTCGTCATTCTTGACCATGGATGTAGTGCGGATCATCCAGTTCCACAACGCTTTGTGGTGATCTTCCACAATTTCGTCGAGCGACACGAGCTCAAGAGCATTCTCCGAGTAGTAGTACGCGGCTCTCTGGAGATCCAGACTTCTATCAACCTCCTCTGAGGGCACAGTAAGGCTCGGATAAATCATCTCTGGTGCTGCAATAGGGAAGTTGACGTCTGGGTTCCAGACGACCTCGTGCATTGCATGCAGTGTGGAATCCTGCTCGCCTTCATCCAGCGCATCTCTGTCATGGGGAATATACTGGATTCCCTTGATCACGACAACAGGCCCGAGACTCTCATTCTGGCCGTCGAAGACAAGTGCGGTCCCTTCGCGCGTGACATTGTCCACTCTTGAGGTTCTCGTGCAGGCATTAAACTCATGGCCTGGCTCGGTGCTGAGTGAGCTCGAGACGAAGAGTTCGTTGATTCCGGTGAGAATGATTGCATGAGGCACCTTTCCGTCTTGGTCGGCATCGCACGGGAACACGGTGTGGAACAAGGCGTCAAGGGTTGTCGGGTGCAGGATGTGCGGATACTGGAACCCAGAAGGTTGGGTAGCGGCCGTATCGGCGATGGTGACAGTGGAAACGCACTCTCCAGCAGAGGCCCTTGCTGACTTCATGTTGGCGAATGTGGGACCATATTCCAGACCAAGGTCGGCCAGACTCTTGTATATGATTTGGGTGTCAACGTCATACTGGCAAGACTCTCGAAGCGATGTCAGCTCTGCTGCATAGAACGCCTGCTCCTCCCCGTCGTTCGTGAGCAAACTCTCGTCCTCCTTCGTTGCTGACTTCACGGTCGATATGAGACCTCGACAGTTCTCAACCCACATGCCGTTGCTGCTCAGAGACTGGACGCACCACTCGTCCCAAATCTTAGAGAGCGCCTTGACACTATCGTTCAGGGGCCGAAGAGAGATTTGAATCTCGATATCTGCCGAGCCCTCTGGGATGATTAGGGCTTGGCTGATGACGATGTTCCGGAGCTTGAAGCCAAGAACGCTGGCCCCATTGGCAGCCGCGCGACGGTTCGCCGCTTCTATCGCCATGCAGATATAGCCAGCTCCCGGATACACAATATTCGACTGAACAACATGATCCCTGACCCAAGGGATTTCGTCGTGACGGATCATGTTCCTCCATCTTGGTTCCAGCTCAGTCGAATCCACCGAGGGCGTCCCCAGGAGGTCAGCCCGGGGCTCAGACTTCAGGCGAAGTTGCTTGCTCGTCCTTGATTCTGCCCAGTAGCGCTTGGAGTGGTCCCAAGCAAAAGGTGGAAGGTCGACAAGCAGGTCTGGGGTTATGGTGGAGTTGGGGCGGTTTATGGCGGCGAAGCTGACTTCGTAACCTGCCTCGAAGAGAGAGCAAGCTAACTGCATCGTCGTCACAACTGCGTCTTTTCCACGGTAGAGAGCAGAAGTGTACGCAATCCCACTACCACTGAGCGTCGGGTCGAGCTTAATGATCTCCTTGATGGGCCCGGATAGGGCAGCGTGAGGCCCAATCTCGACGAGAGTGTCAACATTGAGCCCTGCCGACGAGCTCCTCGGCTGGCGTTTGCCGCGGGAATCCAGGCAAAGAGCCTTCAAAGCTGATGCAAACTGCACAGTCGAGACCATGTTGTCGACCCAGTACTGGCTGCCAAGCTCGCTTCCGTCCAGCTTCTTGCCCCTGACCGAGGAATAGAAGTTGCACTTGTCTGCGGTAGTTGTGTTGACTTCCAGGCTGGAGAGCGCTGCCAGATATGCCTCCGCGACGACCTGCATATGGTGGGAGTGATAGGCTACCTCAACTCGCAGCTTCCGGTTGAACACGCCATCTTTCTGAAGAGCCACCTGCAATTCATCCACGGCCTGCGAGTCTCCAGCAATGGTAACACTCTGTGGGCTGTTGACACAAGCAACGGTGAGCTTCCCATGGGTGACCAGTGCAAAGCGCTCCTCTGCTTCTTGGGGAGTTAAGCTGGCAGCGATCATGGCTCCCTTCAGCTCAGGGTGCTCCGACTTGATCGACGCAGCGAGGATTCCGCGGTGGTAGGATACGAGCATGGCGCCCTCGTGGGTGATGGCTCCACAGCAATATGCGCCCGCGATCTCACCGCTCGAGTGGCCAACCACGGCGGACGGCCGGACACCGCATGTCTCTAGCAGGTCGACGAGTGCCACCTGAATAGCAGTGCAGACAGGCTGGGCTAGAGACGCGAGCCCAAGTTGAGAAGAGGCCTCGTCTTTGGTGAGCTCGTCAATCAGGGACCACGAAGCTCCCATTGCGTGTAGGAACTTCTGTGATCTCTGAAGGCTCTTGAGGAAAACGGGATATTGCGATATCAGCTCTCTCCCCATGGCGTACCACTGTGCTCCTTGTCCGGTAAATACGAAGCCTAGCCGTACTGTCTTCTTCGACTTGGAAAATTTGGCCGATTCTGGCCGAAGAGCATCGTGTAGCTCTTCAAGGGTAGAGGCTAAGATGGACTTCCTCCAAGTGTGATGAGTGCGGCGCTCTGTCAACGTGTATGACAGATCTTCCATGAAATTGCCCCCGGCATCTTCCGATATACGCCCTTCCAAGTAAGACTTTAGGCGGGCAACCTGCTGCTCCCCCATGGTCTCGTGAAAGGCAGAGAGGACGAACAGTTTGGGGATCTTGCAGCTCCCGCTGATGCCATTGGTGCCATTGGCCTCGTTGGTTCCGTTGGCACCATTGATACCATTGGTGTCGTGGATATCACTAGTGCCATTGGCATCGTGGGTACCATTAGCACCATTGGTGGCATCGATTCCATTGGTAGCATTGGTGCCGTGGTTGCCGTTAGAACCGTTGAGGCCATTAGTACCATTGGCACCATTGACGCCGTTGGTGCCATTGACACCATTGGTACCATTGAGGCCATTGGCAGCGTTGAATCCGTTCGTGCCCTTCAGCTCGTTGACACTGGAAGCACCATAGACTCTTCTATACTTTCCAGCTAGGCCGCGTGATGCCATGTAACCTTCGGCATCCTCGAGGATAGCGTGGAAGTTGGAGCCCCCGAACCCGAAGTTGTTCAGAGACGCCCGTCGTGGCCCAGACACCGACCAGGGCTCCGCTGAAGTGGGAACCTTTAGCTTCCAGTCCCGTAGCGGGATATTGGCATTCGGCTTCTCGAAGTTGCAGTTGGGCACGATCGTGCGATGCTCCAACATGAGAACCGTCTTGATGAAGGCCGCGAGTCCACTGAGACCCTCAGTGTGGCCGATGTTGGTCTTGACTGATCCAATAATCAAGGGGTTATCGTGGGTGCGGCTCTCCGAGAATACGCTCGCGATTGCCCCGGCCTCGAGAGGGTCACCAGCCTGCGTCCCTGTACCGTGTGTTTCTATGTAAGAGGTTTCTGACGTGTCCAGCTCCGCTTCTGCGTACAGACGCCGGATCAGGCTCTCCTGAGCCAGCTTACTCGGTAGTGTGATTCCCATGGTCTTTCCGTCTTGGTTGGTCCCGATGTGCCGGATAACTGCCCGGATTGTGTTTCCGTCCCGTATTGCGGCGTCCAGAGGCTTGAGCATCACGCAAGCTGCGCCCTCGCCTCGCGCATAGCCGTTGGCGCGGTGGTCGAACGAGAAACACCGACCGTCGGGAGAGAGAAATCTCATGGCCGACATTGACGACCAGCACCGGGGATCAAGAATAACATTAGCCCCGCCAACAATAGCTTGATCGGAGTCTCCGTTAATCAGACTCTGGCATGCGAGGTAGACGCCCCCCAGACTCGAGGAGCACGCTGTGTCGAGCATGACGCTTGGTCCTCTGAAGTCATAGAAGTATGACAATCTGTTGGCAAGGAGAGAGCCTCCGATGCCCGTGGGATAGTACATGGGCATAGTAAGCCCGGAGTCTTCCGCGGAGATTGCCTTGTAATCTGATGACAGAGACCCAACAAATACTGACGTGTTGCTACCAACAAGTCTGTCCGGACGTATTCCGGCTTTTGTGAGACCAGTATTAGCAAGTATGTCATATAATCCAAGAATCAGAGTATTCGATGGCACGAACCATTCTCCATTGCTTCGTAACATATTTCCAACAGCAACCTTTGTTGCGGGTCCAGAGCCTGCAAGCCGCTTTAGCATATTTACCCTTGTCAAGGCAGCCAGCACGGCCGGAGAGGGTGGCACAGTATCCTTACCGCTGCTTCAGCTGCTGTTATGTTGAAGAAGTGGGCATCAAACGCCCCCAAATCCTCCTTGACGAAGTAGCCACCGGGTGCATTGGTCTGTTGACAAGTATCAGAATCTTCACTCGATCACTCAGTCACTATGGGGCGGGCATCTTGGCAAACTTACTGCTCCGTGTCTACCTTGGTGAGGGTGATACCAGCCATCGGCGTTGAGTCTGTCCTTTGGCAGGGTGGACCATCCGTCTCGTCTCTCGGCACACATGGAAAACAACTTCTCGGGCTCGACAGCGTCCCCAGAGAGCCGGCAGCCCATGCCGATGACGGCTATGGGAGTGATGGTCTTCCCCATATTCTTTCGGGCCTGTATGTTCGTATGATTTTACAATGATGGCCAACTCAGGCTAGGATGATTTTACACGGGTGATAGCTAACTGCAACTCAAGGACAGCGCAGCACACAAGCTTGAGTCTTATAACTGGCAGAGAACAGGTTACAGTCTTCCTCACGGACGTGTCCGAATCCACTGACAGGATAACGCGAGAATCGTCGTTATCAATAGGTACTTGCTAGTTACCTTGGAGTTGATGTACCGCATCCTATCGTGGTCGTCTCATGCGGAGCACTTATACCGATACACCGCTTTCAAACTCCAGAGACCTAGATCCCTTCCATCCAGGCCGTCACCCTGCAGGAGTCACAGCGCAGACGACACACACCGCCTTCCAAATCCAGCTGTAGCTTGATCGGAGTTAGGCCAAGATATTACATTCGGTCTTAGGTAAGATCCGCCAGCTTTATTTGGGTAATAGTCCGAAATCTGACTGTATTTTGCTTGCTAAGACACCCGCAGCATATAGGGCTATTATTAGCCAACGATATCCTTACCCCCACCTAAGTTAGTCAGGAGCGGGGCATAGACAGGGACAAGTAATGCAGATTCGAAATACACCGTGTTCTTTTGCCGCTCATCATATTCCGTATGATAGATACGCGAACGGCCGCGTCAGCAGGTTGCCCCTGAAAAGAAAAGAAAGAGGGTGAGACGGGGTGTCGCGGAAGGATCCCGGGGTCCACAACGGTCGCGCAGTGTCACGATGCGGTGTCACGATGCTCTTGACTCGCATCGACTACTACCAAGGCTTCTCGGAAGGACACGGCATCGGTGCCGTACTCCGAGATGTATGTACACCCCAGCGGTGTGCATACATACGCCCTGTTCCCCCGCCCACGTTGATCGACATCTGACACCGCCCCCATGTATAGGCAAGTACCACATCCAACCTTGTTTGTGCCGACGCAGCCGCCGTTCTCACGGGTGGCTAGCTCAACTGCAGGCGCACTGTGATATTGCCCCTCTCCGGAAGGATTGAGGGGGTATTCCGAGGATCGATTGTCAATCGGGAAGTCTGATATTAGGCCCAACCTCGCCAAGTGCTTCACCACTTACCGATAGCTAATTTTACCACGCCATACGAGACCAATTTGTTACCACCTACCAATACCTGGCGTGGGTGTGCATGAGACAGAGAGCCGTCTATCTCCCATAATTTGAAGACGAGCCTGAAGAACCTTGCTAGTAGTTACCGGTATCATGCTTGAGAGCCTGTCCGGTTTGCCCACACGGTACCTACAGCACACAATGCTACCCTTCACCAACCTCTGCTCCGAGCATGCCTCGTCGATTGTCCTTGCCGCTACCCTTCTCTACCTCGCCTACTCTGTGAGGTCATGGTATCGGCTAAGGCAGTTCGATGGGCCGTGGCTCGCGAGGCATTCCTACCTCTGGCTGCTGAGGGCAGTCTCTAACGACAAGCTCCACTTGACCTTTCCAGAACTTCACAAAAAGTATGGTGAGTACGGTATCAGGCCAACACAGGCCTCTATGTCTTCATTCAAACTAGTGAACGTGAACTGATGTCCACTCTAGGAAGCATTGTGCGTATTGGACCGAACGACCTCGTCACCAACGACGCCGACCTACTTCGGCACATGTCGGGTGCGCGGTCGGCGTATTCAAGGAGTAGTTGGTATAGCACTCAAGAAGTTGACACGAGAGGTTTGATGCCCAGAATTAGATTTTATAATTTTGTCCACGTCCAGGCGCTCATAGGTTCCGGATTAGTGTATAGCGTGATATCGGATATCAACACCAAAAGTCACGATCGCTTCAAATCGTACATGGCACTGGGATACTCTGGCAAAGATGTCCCAAGTCTTGAGGCAGACATATCCGCTGTCATAGAGACCTTCATGAAAGTCATCAAGCGAGACCATCTATCCACTGACTCGGACACCAAGATCACCGATTTTTCCCGTCTCTGCACGTATTTCACAATCGACTCTATTTCCAAGTTAGGTTTTGGAGAGCCTATGGGATACTTGGAGCACAACGCCGACCGCTACGGGTACATCGAGGCTGTCCATAAAGCGCTGCCCATTATATCTATAGTCTCGGTCCTTCCTCTAGCAACGACGATTTTGAACATTCCATTCATTAAGAATACCTTCGCTCCCAGTCGGAAGGACACAACGGGTATCGGGCGACTTTTGACGTGAGCATCCCGTTTTTCGTTTTAAACCACTCCTGCGACACTAGGGCTGAGCTTATACATTTGTCCATAGACTTGCAGACCGAACGGCAGAGCGTGCGCTGGCCGACGACCCTAACAAGAGACACGACATGGTGTCGTCCTGGCTTCGTCGTGGCTACCCACGCGACGCCAGGCGACTAAGTGCGGATATCGTGTTGCAGCTCGTCGCAGGCGGTGATTCCACCGCGACGGTTATCAAGACGACCGCGCTCTACCTCATCAGCAACTACCGCGTGCTCCAGAAGCTCCGTCGGGAGCTTGACGAAGCTGAGGAGGCAGGACGGATCTCCACCCCGGTAGTCACAAACAAGGAGTCCCTTCAGCTTCCCTACCTCCAGGCTGTAGTGAAGGAAGGCCTACGAATATTCGTCCCAGGACACGGCCTGCTCATCAAGCAGGTGCCGCCCGGCGGAGATACCATCGGCGGAAAGTGGGTTCCCGGGGGCACGCGAATTGCCCATAGCCAGTGGAGTCAACAGCGGGATCCCATCTATGGGAGCGACCCGGATCGCTTCTATCCGGAACGTTGGCTTGAGGCCGACTCGCCGAGGCGGGCTTTGATGGAGAAGCAGCTAGATACTGCATTTGGCGTGGGTCAGTAAAGTTCCCCCCTTTCCTTTATTTCGCGACGGGTTTTGCTCGAGTACTAAAGATGACGTGCTTGCTTCTAGGTCGTTGGGCATGTCTGGGAAAACCAGTTGCTTGGATGGAAATGAATAAAATATTTGTTGAAGTACGTATCTACACAAGTAATCGTTGAACTGAAGCTTTCTAACATGATACCACTATAGCTTTTCCGCCGGTATGATTTTGAATTATCGGACCCGGTCAAACCGATGGTAGTGCTTCCACATTCCGTATTCATTGCGAAGGACATGCACGTGCGGATCACGGAGCGGGAGAAGCAGAACTAAACTGCAACCAGAGGTGGTTGAGTTAGTTGTCTGGGGGAATGTTTAGTGCAAGTAAAATAGTTACAACATGGCTAGTTAGCAGGCTAGTAATATAAGGTCCAGTACTTATAGAAATGTGCCCTGGGGTGAGTCGATTAAGTGACACAGGCGATGATCATGCCCAACATCGATCACCGATAATCCGTGCTCCATGTTAATGCATATACTATAGACTACACAACATCATGTCCGCCCAGACCTATTTATTGACAACCCGGCTAGCCAATTCTTCATGCAGTATGTCCTTGCTACCCCGTATGTGATCATGGTGTCCGGATTGGGCGAAACCGCCCCCATCATATTTCTGGCTTTAGGAAGGCAAGAATGAAGATCAGAAGGCCGCCAATTATAGCACCAGCCTTCTGCATACCAAGAACCTCGACAAACGAGTACGGAACCGTCCACATGGACCCTGCAGGCATTCTGCCAGAGGGGTAGATGTACCACGGAACGACCACAAACAGCACAGCCTGGACCCACAAGTAGCCGACGGCTAACCGCCAGGCCGGCGCGCGCAGCTTCTCCCTTGAGTCCGCGGATTTTGCCGTGCCGAAGAGTCGGCGGAATACCGCCTGCGCGGCGTCCTCGATGAGCATGGCAACGGCAAAGCCCTGGAATTGGATGATGGTGCCGGTCACGATTCCCTTTCCGGCAATCACATCGTTCGCCACGTGGACGGCCGCCGACAGCGTGAAGGTCATGAAGATGTTGCTGTACCACTCCAGTAGTGAGCGGCGCGGCAAACCGAGGATGCTCCGCGAGGTGAAGAGCGAGGTGGCCGAGAGCGGCCCTCGGAGCCACTGGTGCCAGAACTTGCCCCAGAAGTACCGAATCGTGTATGCATCTCGCATTCTTCCGAAGAACGGCGGCCAGTCTAGGGGCTGGGAGATGCCGGTGCCGACGGCTACCAGGGCCATGGCACGATAGATGAAGTCCATTATGATGCGGCCAATGAAGAACGAACTGGCCACGCTGGTTGTGAGCCGGGTAACCAGCTGCTCCCTGGTCGCATCGAACAAGATGTACTCCTGCCCTTCGCCGTATGCAGCTTGCTGTTCCTGCGGCGACTGCGCAGCCATGGCGGTGTCCACAAAATCCAGGACAAGGTATTGCCAAGCAAAGATGATCGCCGTCCTGAACAGAAAGCTCAGTCGGCCGGGGTCTGCCGTGTCCCGGAAGTAGGAGGGAAACGCAGGTACGTTTCCGATCTGCCACTTGGAACGGATGCTGCGCGTACTGAAACAGAGATACAGCGCACGAAGGAAGGCGCTGCCCTGCGCGGTCGCAGGCTTAGAAGAGTCGACCAAGTCAGCATGATCGGCTCTCTTGAGAATGACCAGATCTATGTGGTGAAGACAGTAGATGATGTTCGTGGCGGCACAAGTGCCGTTCCACAGTCCACTGGTGCTGAGGGCTGGGCAAGACCAGTAGTGGTAGTAGCCAAAGACCCCTATGAGTGCGAGGGTTGCGAGACGGAGAGGAGACGATTTGTGTGTGTAGGCCAGAGTCGATGCCACGACGACCATTTGGGCGGCGCCAATTAACAGCGGGGATGCTGGGATGAGGGCGTCCATGTTGGTTTACCGGGAGGATGGTAGTAGGTGGGGATCAGTTGTTGCAGGGATAGTATAGTTGTGTGTAAGGATGGGCAGTTTCCGACAGCAATCTTCTTGTCCGGAATGTTATTTACAGACAGATGGGCTTTTCTATGACGGAAACTAGACAATCAGACATGCACTTTGCACCGTAGGAGCACGGAATAGAGCGCCAATATCTGAAGTTGGAGAGGGGATGGCCAGGTCCCAGACTGCATCACCTTGGCGCCCAATTTCGCCAAACTGCAGTGTAAGGAGTGGATCTCTGCTTACTGCGAAGTAGCCCCCATGCAGATCACCGCGTTACCAATCACTGCGGCGCAGCATCCTGTTTGAGTATGAGCTATTATGATGACTGCAGCAGCACATGGATCCCGAGCTGCGAACCAGATAACCGCACCCTCCCCCGTGGCCAGCAAATCGTGATGGGGCAATCTAACTAAGTCCGAGGAAGGATGACCGCGGCAGTTTAAGAGAGTCCGAGCTACCAAGCAGATAAGAGCTTCGCATCGCCGGCCATTGTGGTGGAGCCACCTGATTATACCCACCGTCGCATGATGACTGCAGCCGGACGAGACATCCCGGGCTATCAGCTTAATAAGATCTCGCGGAGACAAACCGAAGTTCCCGTACTGTTGATACGGGGTAGGTAGCCAAGGATGAGCGGAATGCTAAGCGAGTCTCTCTCCACCGGCTGCGGAAGGGCGGAGCCGCGCCGACACGGGCCACGCACACACCCAAGGCTCCCCGTTAATTGGTCACAAGTAGTTGCGACGTCGCTATAGCTATACACCGAGTTGGAAGGGAGGGGGGTACTTTTCCCCTTGCTTGCTCGCCTCACCGATGGCCCCCACACCCGCTCGATCGCCGATTGGTGCGAAGTCCGATTCTTAACCTGGCAGCGAAGTACCCCACACACACACACACGAAGAGTCTCGCGGGTACTCGTAAGTACATGGTAGTGTTTGCCCCCACTTAAAAAGGAGGGTCCATGTTTGTTGATATCCGTGCATACCCGTTCCAGCCACACACCCCTACCTACCCTAGCGCCAAAATAAATCCCGAAGTGGTTGTATTTTGGGTGTACCCGCACACGCCAGGCCCCGCTGAGTGTTATCCCCCGCTTCTCGAATACGAGCTAAATGACACTAACTCACGGGTACTTATTTAGCGCCAAAACAAACGTCCGAAGCGTTTGCCATAATATTTAATCCTTGCATGAGTGAAGTGACATGTTTGCATCCAGTATGGGATGAGGCAAGAGAGCGGAAGCAAACAGATGTCCAGCCGCCAATTAGGATTATACAAGGTAGTAGGTACCGGTCACTAGTTAAACACACAATACGCACTCAACGTCGGCCCCTAAATTAGTTGTATACGTACATGGACAAACACTACCTGGCTTGCCGAAGGAACGTATATGGCAAGCAAGGGAGGCTCTCAAAAGGCCTTTTCCCAGCGCAGGAACCAGCTTATGATAAAGCTCATGGCAGCTGATGCCAGTATGAACGCAAAGGTACCCTTCGATGCGGTGACAACTGCCTTAGTGGCAGACCTCTGGACCTCGGCGGACAGGGAGTCGAAGAACTCCGAGCCACCTCCCGTTAGCGCGCTTGAGATCTGCTCAGGGGAGGCCGAGGGTATCGCGCGTACAAGGTCGCGGGTGGCGATGTTGACGAAGATGGCGCCGGACAGGCCCAAAGCCAACACCACACCCACGCTCTGCACTGTGGTCATCGTCAGTCTAGTTCTGCAGAGAGGTGGGCAGGCGGTGGTGCTGAGCAGAGGGAGGACTTACAAGCAGCGATGAAAGTGATGGCAGTAAACACTTTCTCCTTACCCGCCGTGATCTGCGCGATGGAGATGCACGCCTGGTAGTATGATCCAATGCCGGAGCCCAGCAAAATCGTATAGCCGTGAATGGCAGCCTTGCTGGTATTTTCGTCGATCGTATCTTTCCAGGCCGTCAATGACTATCCATTCGCTCTAGGGCTTACGGGAAGATTACTCACATAGCAGGGCAGAAGCTGCAATCGAGACACCAGTTCCGATCACGAACCAAGGCTTGTAATACTTGGTCCGTGGCATCAAAGCCCCATTGACCATGATGAATCCCACACCGAGGCAGACCAACGGCAGCAGGCGAATTGCCGCTTGGATCGGAGAGTCTCGGTCGACGAACTGGAATAGGGGCGGCAGATAGAAGATTGCCGTGAACATTTCCCCTCCGCCGAGCGCTGCAGCCGCCGATGAAAATCGTAAAATTAGTTCAAGAGGTCTATGCCAGGCCGCAGGAGACGGCGGAAAGGAGAAGTGTGCAGGATTAACGTACAGACCAAAGCGCCCAGCAGGACCAGTGTGCGGTTCCCCCAAAACTCCATGGGGAATATCCGATTCTCAGTCGTCGTCCAGAGTGAGCGGCTCTGGGTGACGAAGAAAGCGGTGAAGAGGACGAAGCTGAGAACGAACATGGCGATGATCCTCCGGTCGTCCCACGGGAAGAGGACGCCGCCGAAGCTGAGCGCCATGGTCCCCGACGCGAAGGCCCCGCAGGACAGGATGATGCCCAGCCAGTCTACCGTCTTGGACTTTTCGAGGAAGGTCAGGTGCCTGTTGCGGTCAAAGTTGGGGATGAAGAAGACCATCACTGGGACGAAGGGAGCGGCAACGGGGAGGTTGATGTAGAAGCCCTGGAATGAAACCTCAGTGTTAGTTTGATGCCGTGATTTCCATCGTAAGAGTGCCCGGCTGTGCTGCTAGGATAGACCAAGGGCTAGCTAACTCACCCATCTCCAGGTCGCACTGGACTGCGCGAAGCCTCCTCCTATGAGCGGGCCGAGAATCATGCCAAACGCCCAGGGCAAGCCGTTAAGGGCCATGTAGAAGGGCCTCTCCCGCTCCTCGGTGGTGATGGAGAAGATGGTGATGCCGCCGAGGAAGAGCCCAGTGCCTCCGAGGCCGGCGATTGCCCTCCCTATGATGAACGCATTCATCGACGGCGCAGCACCACATATCGCCGAGCCAACCTCAAAGAGGAAGACCGACATGATGAAGGTCCACTTCACATTGAAAGTGCGGAAGAACTGGCCGAACGGGAGGATCATGGCAGTGCCGGTGAGCGTGTACGCCAGCGAACACCATGGCAGAAGCTCCGCATGTCCGAAGTCGCGGACGATGACCTACCAGGACGAGAGTCAATCCAGTCAGCACTCTACCGAAGGGGTTACCCATTCTGGGCTGGCTGTTATCATACCGGAGCCACGTCGGCAAGAATGCTGTTATCGAGCGAATAGAGGAGCGTACAGCAAAGGACGGAGAGCACAAGTGACCACCACTTTGGGCCGTTGTCATGGCGCTGCCAGCTAGTGGATGGGTTGCCGTCCGGGGCGGCGCTCGCGTCTTCGGGGGATGTCGTCGGAGATACGGGGCTCGGAGCCCTGAGTGCATGCGCTGCCGCAGCGTCGCCTTTCTCGTCTGACATGGTGGGTGCCGCTTACTCGTATCGGTCTAGTCTGCTTATCTCGGCCGGGGAAGAGGGCTAATGCTGCCGAAAGAATCCGCGTCGGATGCGGTGGTAGCAAAGGATCTGTTTCTTAACTCCTAGCTCGTTTTCCAGCCGATAAAACTGATCTAAAAGCGACGGGGTTGGAACGGAAATAATAATCGAGAGGCACGCAGGAGAGGAAGGTACTTCAGTTGGTTTCGCGTCGGAGATATGAGCGCGTACTCAGGAGAGAGAGTTCTCCTCCGCACATGCATGGGCGGAACTCCACCCGGCCCACGTATGAGCCGGTGGATTAAGAACGGGCTCTTTGTCTTGTCAATCAATGGGTATAATACACATGTACCCCACGGGAGGGGTGAGTGCTACACAACTCTATATTGCATACTCGGATATGTCTATTTTCAAGGTACGTACCAGTATGTAATTAAGTATCATAGACGCCGACTGCATCCCTACAAGCACACCAAGTGAATGTGGCGGAGTGTTCCTTACTTCCAAGGCTTGATGACTTGGCCCCACTGACGAGTGGCTGGCCATACGCATCCAGGTGGGTGAGACTGGGATCGGCAGTTCGCAGATCTCTACAAGTACACCCAGTCCGCGTCACCGCTTATATAGCCGGAAGTGAGGGTGATTCTTCCTACCCTATCTAGAAACGGGCGTGGTTCCTTCACCCGCAAAATCGCATCTCCGCACCATCTTCTCGGCACGGGTGACACAATGACAAAGATAAAATTGCTCTGCCTCCATGGGGCTGGTTGCAATGGGAATGTTAGTAATACATGAGCTATATTATCCAAGTAGGCCATCTAACATGATTGTATTTACAGATATTGAGGAACCAGCTAGGTATGTGTCTTGTACACTTAGCTTTACCAACGCCACATTCTGTAGATTCGCGACCAATACACATCTGGTATACTAGGTACTAACTGCCGCGGCCGTGTGTAGCACCTCTCGCTCGAGCGTTCGGGGGTGGAGGGGGCGTCGACTTCCACTGTGTCAGCGCGCCGAACGAAGTGGATGAGGCCCCAGGAGTCGCCGCGTACTACAGCGGCCCCTATCTCAGCTGGTTAGAGTTCCCCAAGACCGACACCGACCAGGCGATCCCGACGGCGAATCTCGACGCCGCGATGGAGTACATCGATGAGATCGTCGAGGAAGACGGCCCCTTCAACGGTATTCTGGGCTTCTCCCAAGGCGCTACCATGGCGTTCTGCTACCTCCACCACCGGCTCAGGATGCGTCCGTTCGACCCTCCCTTTATCCCCTTTGCCTGCGCCATCTTCATCTCTGCCAGCGGCACGGCGAAAGACCAGAGTACCCTCGTAGAGTACATTGGTTCTACAGGCCGCAACATCACGATCCCGACGCTTCACGTGTATGGAAAGCAGGATGTGGACTCGGAAGCAGCGATGACTATGTACGAGCACTGCAAAGCTGGTGATTCTGAGTTTGTTCTTCATCCGCACGGGCACGCGATCCCGACAGATGCGGAGAGCGTTCAGCGTATTGTACAGGCTATCAAGGCTGTAGAGAGAAAGTCTGCGACTAGAATATTTTAGGAAGAGAAATTTAGCTACCCAAGCGACGATGATCATGCCTCATATAGTTTCACGTCTTATACCCAGTTTTCCCTTATCAAAGCCTCACGACCTCCAACATGAGTTTCTGGCCCCTCGGAATAGCGGCAAACCGATCCTCTATCTCCATATCGCTAGCCTTCATCTCCTTACCCAGCCTAATCTCCACACCGGCTCTCACAAAGGCGTTTATGGCCAAGTAGAGCTCTTCCCAGGCCAAGTTCAAGCCAATGCACGCTCGCTTGCCGACGCTGAAAGCCGTAAAGGCACCATTCATTTCCTCCGTCCGATCGAACCAGCGCTCCGGAGTCCACCGGTCCGGTTCCGGGAAGATTTGAGGGTCCCGCTGGTGGACGAAGTGCTGCATCCCCACGACTGTCCCCGGGGGGATAACGTGCTCTCCTAGGGTGAGTGGCTCTGGCAGGACTCGTGGAAGAGTGGACACGATTGACGGGTAGAGGCGCAAGGTCTCCGTGATGACAGCCTTCACGTAGGCGTTGTTTCTGAGCGCGGAGATGTTTTCCGTGTCTGGGATCTCAAGAACCTCTTCCCGCAGCCGCTTCTGCACATGGGCGTTCTCCGGGCGAGACAGCTCGTACAAAAGGTAGGTCAGCGTCGTGGAGAGAGTCCCGCTGCCACCGACCATGACACCCATGGCCTCCGCGACGAGCTCTATCTCGCTGAGCTTGCGGCCGAAGAACTCGTCGACGCCGTGGGCTACCGGGGTAAGGAAGAATTTGGCATCCTCCCCCGATGACTTCAGAAGGCCGTCGACCATTTCCCGCGTCTTCTCGGCCCAGTGGTCGTGCTTGCGGCACCCCTCACCCACGGGGCCGGGGATCTTGTTCGCTAGGCCACTGGATCTCAGCCACGGGAAGATCTTGTCCACCAAAAAGGCGAAGATGCTGCCGTTCATTGCGTCAAGTAGCGTCTGCAGATCCTCCGCCTCATCGGCGGCAAAGTCTTTGGAGAAAGCGAGCTTGCATATCACCTTGAAGCTATACAGGGCCGAGTGGTCGAATGCGTTGGCCGTTCCAGTTGGCGAGTTCTCACTCTCATGGAGCAGGTCCATGACTAGCTGGTCCGCTAGGCCACGAATGAGGGGGTTTAGCGCGGTAATTGACCGTAGAGAGTACGTGGGGTTGCTCAACTTCCTCCGGGCCGTATGCTGGTCCGGGTTCCTGGAATGGTAGTTAGAAGATCTGAACGCATAAGCGTCGAGGACGAGCCTCTCTTACGTCATTTGGAAGAGACTGCCTTTTCCAAGAATAAAGGGACTGTAGAAGTCCACCTCCTTCAGAGCCGCTGGGTTATTGTACAAGGGTCGGTAGTACTTCCAGTCTGAAATTGAGACCTCGTTAGGGCCAACGCGCACGATAGGGCCATATTGCCTGTGCAGATCAAGCAGACGCTACATTACCGGTCAGATAACGTCTTCAGATAGCAAACAGTGGCCGAAAACTTACATGGACTCGACGCCCCTGTATGACTGAAATGGTCATATCTAGACCTGAGAATTTGGTCCATGCTGGGCCTTGGAGACCCTTCAGCTGGCAAGAAACAAAGGTGCGGACATATGACAGAAGTATAAGAACCGCTACAGATCCGACGGCCACGCTCAAGGTCCCAACCTGGCTGATATGGGTTAGAAGATATTGGGACGTGTAGAGAGCCATTGTGTCGTGTGCTATGAGCAAATCTGACTGGTATGGTTGTCTTAGTGGGGGGAAACGTCGTCGTAAATGTGTGGCCTACGGGGAGACACTTTCTTACTGTCACCTGATCAACCGCTTACCTGCATATATACACGCGGGCACAGTACTTGACGTAGCCGATATTAGCTATAATGGATGATTATGAAGCGTCCAAGTTATGGCTTCTTCTCGCTCAAATGTAAAGTTTCCCTTACAAGAATTATTGGCTGAAGATATGACATAGAGATCATTCCGTCATGGTCATAAACTAATACTACCATACTGCCCGTTACATTTGACAAATCCATGAGAACATGGTCTTGGTCTCCGGTCTCATTAGGTCTTCTTCTCAGTCCAACTATGGTTCACAGTAGTCAAGTTCTCCCCCAGAATAACAGCCTTGAACTTCGAGCGGTCCATGAAAATTTCCTCGTCATCAGCTAGTGTCTTGGCATTCTTCTCGTCCATCAACACCGCCATGAACTCCCTGAAATGGGTCTCGTTGGTGTAGGTAAGGATGGTGCAGACGTCCCACCCAAAGTCGGCGGGCTGACCCTGGACGACCATGGGGACATGGTCCCCGGCGGACGCAGACCCCGCCAGGAGCTTCTCGGCTGTCCTGACGCGTTCGTCTCCACCCGTGCCGGTGGGGGTATCTGCAGCCAAGGGAGGAGTCGGAGTGCTCCCGGATTGGGATTGGGGCACGTAGCCAATGTAATGGCGGGAGTGCAAGGTGGGGAAAAGGTCGCCAGATAGGCGCTGGATGACGGGAACGTGCTTGGTCTCGTAGTATTGCTTGAACTGTTCCGGCGAGGTACCCTCCTTCCGGTAGATGTACATGAGCACGCTATAAGACATGATGGCCGTGCGTAATTTTTAATAGGTTGATGGATGGCTTGGGGGGGAGATAAGGAAGGCGACGGATCGTACTGAGAAAGAGTAAGGTAGTTGGGATGGATATCACATCGGATTAAATGAAGGCTATGAGCATGTTTTGCTGAGGTTAGACACCTCTCCCTATTCGTAATACAGTGGGTAACATGGGTCAGCAGGAGCAGATGCAGCAAAGTCAGACGCGATGCAAGGGGGGGAGGCGGGAGCAGGGCGCACGGGGGTGGCTGCCAGAAGGTACCTGTGTGTACACACGACCCCCCCCCCTTTGGCACCGGAATTCTTCAAGCTGCGGCCCGCGTATTATTGGCAAATTAAGACCAGGAATGATGCCCCTTTGAGAATAGCGTGCTGGCAGAAAATGCTTGGCATTCCTGACCCCGTCCCGCTCCACACTAAACCCCACACCGGCTCATGGAGAGGAAGCTCCCTTGCAGAGGCATTGCCCCATTCGGGCCTACCTCCTTCAGATTTGATATGTCGATCTCCAGCTCTAAAAGTGGCAGAAAAACCGACTGCTATTGGAGGAAATTCTGCCCAAAACTGCAAGGCAGACTTACGAACCCCACTCACCGAAGCCGGTAAAGACCAGCCGATGTAGAATCGGTAGCGAAGGACGAAGGATCGTGGCACGTCAGTGGTGATCTTACGCCAAGTATTGTTGTTTGTCCGCACACTTAGCTGGATCGTATGATGCCGGTAGCTGGGCACAAACAGATACACCTTGTCGGCAGATGCGAGGAGGAGCAAGGGGGCTGAGCTACGCCCTGCTCAATGGTCTTAGAGCCGAGGGTGGGGGATCCATCCACTTATCCAGGCCTACATATCGGACTTTCTATGTAGCTCGGATATCCGAGTGAGATCAAACCAGTCAGATAAAGTGGGAGAATCACTGAGACTTGGCTATGATGACACACGAACTGCTTCTGCATGGAGGAGGGGCGCCAGATGGGGGTCAGAAGAGGGGCCAATCGTGGGAAATGGTAAGGTGGTATCGAGGGTCGAAGGATGCCGGTGAGAAATCTAGGGGAAGGTGTACGCGCAAATCATACGAAGGCAGAGTCGCGTAATGCTTCTAGGGAGATTCTGGGATCAGTCAACCCCCCCCGCCTTGAACTTGGGCACGTAGGTAACCGCTTTACGGGTGGCCTTGCACCACTCAGTACGAAAAGTGCAGTATCACTGCGAAGCATACGTGAAGTTGATGGGCAATAGTGAGTGTACACAACTCTTACTCTGTCTCTTAGCTAACACAATTCCCCAAGCATCCTCTATCACCTGTAATCAACGGACTCATTGACATCACAGAGGCTCATAATATCATCTCGGTTATCAAGGCAGCTCACTGATACGACTCAGGCCCAATCAATTCCTTGAAACACCTTTCACTGACTTAATAGACTATAACTAAACTACCGCAACCGGACGGCTGATGTCCCCTTATGTTCAGAGTAAAGTAATGAATGGCTCCCTTCCTTCCTTCCCACTTTCAATCATAGGGAACTTCGATTCATTCCCGCGTAAATGCAACCTTCACACCATTTAGGGACGCGCAGGTTAGAGTAATTGCCTCTTTAAGAGGCTCTGGATCGCGGCTCTCGAGCTCCCTGAACTCTTGCAGAATACGCACGATGACATAGCCTGACTCGGTAAGGGCGTACTGCTGGCCGATGCAGATGCGAGGACCGCCACTAAAAGGGATGTACTCCTATGATTCCCCGTCAGTTTGTCAGTTTCTTCACATGAACAATAGACACGAAGGCTAAGGGGCATTACCCATCCAGTACGTAGCTTCTCCCATCTGTCTGGGTTGAAATCACGCGCATCGGCACCGAATAGATCTTTACGACGATGCATGCCATGGAACACAGGCATCACGACGGTGCCTTTCTTGACGAAGAGGGGTGATTTTCCGTCCGGACCACCGCCCACGGGTAGGACGGTATCTTTCTTGGATTCACGTGCTAGACCGGGGACTGGCGGGTTGAGTCGAAGAGCTGTATTATAGGTGCGGGTAGTTAGTTGGTTGTGGCCCGTGTGCGGGAATATTCGTGTAAGAGGGCAACTCACACTCTTTCATGCAATACTGCAAGTACTTCATACTCTTGAGCTTTTCAAAGCTAGGATGCTCACCGTCGAGTGCTTGTACTTCAGCACGTAACTTTTCCCACACGTCTGGCCTCTTCGCAAGGGTGTGGAACAGGTTGCTCAGCATACTGGCAGTCGTGTCTCGCCCAGCTACGAGCAGGTTCATCAACTCATCCCTCAACCTGATGCGGTCCGTTGTCTGCTTGGCCAACTCGTAGAGGAAAGTGTATTTCTCAGGTCCACTAGCCGCGCCCTCGCCGTCCAGCTCTTCTCGGTACCGAACGGCCTCGTCAACGTATGGCTGGATGAATGCTCGGCACAAGGTAACGGCCTCCCTGTCTTCCTTCGCCTGCCACATGATCTTGCCCAGGGGCCCGTATAGGAAGCGTGTGTTACAGTACTCCTGGGCTTTATCAAAGGCGTGGGCGAAGGCGCCGTCAGAAGGTCTCCCGGGGTCAGAGGTGGAATCCTCCCGGAGCGAGTTCACCGACTGACCGAAGAGCAGGTCGGTCGCGCTGTCCATCATTAGCCGGAAGAACAGCGGCTGAAGATCGACCTCTCGGCCGTCGGCAGGGATGAGCCGGAACAAGTCCTGCACGTGACTCTCCAGCCTGTCGAGGTCAGATATCTGGCCGCGGACGAAGTTGGGTCGTATCATGAGGCGAGAGCGGGCCCAGTGCTCGCCTTCGGTGGTGAATATTCCCTTTCCTAGAAGTGGCTCGAGCACACGGTTGCGCTCCCCCGTGCTCCAGTCATCGAACTTGGTGGCGAAGATGGCTTTCATGTTCTCGGGCTCCGCCGTTGAGATCATGCCTATGCCTAGGACATAGAAGATGTATGTCGCCCCAAGTTGGTCGTACAAGCCGGACTCGCGGAGGAGAAATTCTCCCTTGGCTTTGGCGGTAAAGGCATCGCGTATGTAGTCTGTACCAAGTACAGGGTCTTTATGAGGGTATCTCCCTTGAATGGGCTTACAGCCATTTTCAAGGATTATCTTTTGACGGGCAAGATACCGAGTTATCCATTTGTAGGCGGTCAGGCACGAGTGTATGATGAGGATGCCGAGCCCAGCTTGAGTTATAGGGCCGTATGCCATGATGCCGATGCCTTCCCTGGTGTGTAGCAGCAGCTTCGTAGATCTTGGGGTATTCTGCTCGGTTGCTGCTGTCAATGTCTGGCAACTAAAGAACGGCAGTGGTCAAGCAATTAATGACTCAGCAATATAGAACTGGAGTCTTTGATAAAACCAAAGCCTTAAGGAACTAGAAATAAATCTGGGGGCGGGGACTAGAGTTGACCCTGAAGATGCAAGAGTGAAGATCAGTGCGGTGCCAAGTGCAGCTTACATGGTCCCAATCTCACTTCGCATAACTCTGTCTCACCGGGTCTCTCCGGACTTAGCACTCGAGCGGAAGCCGGAATATCGGAAGTGGCGCTTTCATTCCTCAAATGCATGTTGGCTTCAAGCGCCCGTTCGGTTCCGCAGCACGGTTCGGCATCTGCATGAAGTCGGTCGTCCGCTCTAGTTGAAGGCGAGATTTGTCTTAACTCTTTCACCACAGCGACTCAATCCTCCAGGGTCCGGGTGACGAGTTCCATACTACAAGTACGCCCGCTGTCTATCAAGGTCATAGAATCGAAATCCACATTCAAGGTTAAATGTGGTACCTACGTATACATTATCCATGACGTATCCGGGGTGGGTGTGATCGGGTGGTCACCGATATGCGTAGGGCATATTGCCGAGATTAGGTGTAGGTGGGGGCTACGGATAGACACGGCAAGGGATACGCAGGGGTGGATATAATGTTTCTTATGCATACCCCTGGGGTGAGCATCTCGGAGTTGTTGTTCCTGTTCCCTGGCACCCCTTGCTTACTTGCAGAGTGCACTCGTACGGGCCAAATTCGGCTGCAGATCTTCTCACCTATCTACATACTGTTGCATTCGTTTGGGTCGAAGGAATGAGGACTTCGCCTTGCATATTCTCACCCAGTCGAGCTTACAAGTATCTTTTATGAACCGACGATGTACTCCGGGATATAGAACGATATCCAGCTCGAATCGGTAGTGTCTCCGAGGTATCAGAATGGCACATTTGGTCAGTACGTACCGTGCTCTAGGACCGCGGGTGCTCTCGCCCACCAGCCGATGGCATGGAGATGCTACGGTCAGCAACAGTAGAGGATTACGAGATTCATATAAGAGGTGCTTCTGGTGTAAGAACAGTGGGGTAGGACTCACAACATAAGGCGATCCCCAAGCTGGCATAGCGAGACAGACCATTTCCAATATTGTGTTTTCCATAGTAGATCATTCTCCAAGTCTCCCAATGTCTCCTTCATCCGATGAATCCACAGGTACGTCGCTGAACGTGCACCTGCAGCATCTTAGACGTGAAATGGTAGCTAACACCTCCGCCAGGGATGACGTCTCCATCGTATTCCCCAATCGCCATATGTGGCATGGGAATGCGATTACCGGGGGACATCTCAAACGCGGCCGATCTGTGGGAGTTCCTCTCCAGAGGGGGCGATGCCCGGTCCGAAGTCCCTGCAGAGAGGTGGAATGCCCAGAGCTTTCAAAGCAAGGGCAAGAATTCCGGGACAACCATGAGTCGACACGGCTACTTCCTTAAGAATCGAGACCTGGCTCTGTTTGACAAGGACGCCTTCCCGTCCATCAGTCGAAAGGAAGCCGAGCAACTAGACCCCCAGCAGCGCGTGCTGATGGAGGTCGTGCAAGAATGCTTCGAGAGCGCGGGAGAGACCAAGTGGCAGGGGAAGAACATCGGCTGCTACGTTGGCAGCTTTTCCGATGACTACCTGGACTTGCAGGCTAAAGATCCGCTCTACACTGGCTTCTATAAGCTCACGGGGGCTCTGGACTTTGCCGTTGCGAACCGCATATCCTACCAGTACGATCTGAGAGGCCCGAGGTAAAGTTTATCTGTCCATCCAGAAAGATGAAAGGGCCCGTTTCTTCAAGGTGCGGAAAGCTTACTCGATTTGCCTTGTCCAACTAGTATCACCGTCAGGACGGCTTGCTCGGCGTCTATGACGGCTCTGCACCAAGCATGTGGCGCACTACAACGTCGCGAGATTGACGCCGCTCTCGTCTGTGGGGTGAACCTGATGACTAGTCCCACCGCCTCTATCGCACTTAACAACCAAGGCGTCCTGTCGCCGGACGGCTCATGCAAAACCTTCGACGCGGCGGCTAATGGATATGCTCGGGGTGAAGCAATCACCGCCATACTCATCAAGAGGGTGGACGATGCGCAAGACCAGGACAGCCCCGTTCGTGCCGTGATAAGAGCTACCTCTGTTAACTACGACGGAAAGGGCTCCAGCCTTGGAGCCCCAAATCCACTTGCACATGAAGCTCTTATCCGCCAGGCTTATAAGTCTGCCGGGATAGACGACTTCTCGAAGACTGCATTCGTTGAATGCCACGGTACCGGGACTCGGGCGGGAGATCCGCTTGAGGTGGCTGCTGTTGGTAGCGTTTTTGGAGAGGCCGGAGTCTACGTCGGCTCGGTCAAGCCGAACCTGGGCCATTCCGAGGGAGCATCCGGGCTCACGAGCCTAATCAAGGCTGTCCTAGCCCTGGAGCACAGAACCATACCGCCGAATATCAAGTTCGCGAACCCCAACCCGGACATAGACTTCAAGTCTGGACGTCTGAAGGTTCCAACCAGTCCCGTACCCTGGCCGCAGCATTGTGATGCACGGATCAGTGTAAATTCGTTTGGCTTCGGTGGGAGTAATGCCCATGTAAGTTTTGAAGATGCTGCCCTATTTCCATTTTAATAGTCAATAACTAATTACGTCACTCGTCTAGGTGATTGTGGACTCGGCAGAGTCGTTTTGTCTGACGGGCCAGTTGAAAAACGGGCTCACAAACGTGGTAACCAATGGGGTGACCAACGGGGTGACCAACGGGGCACCAAACGGTGCAACAAATGGTGTAACAAACGGGGCGACAAACGGGGTGGTAGGCGGTGTTACTAACGGCATAGTGAACGGGGTGTCGAACGGGTTGTCGAATGGTGTGTCGAACGGAGCGTTGAATGGGGTGCCGAACGAAGTGACCGGCGGGGTGACGAACGGAGTAACAACCGATTTGACGAATGGTGCGGCAAATGGTGCGGCAAACGGTGCAACAAACGGCTCTCTTCCTAGAGAAGATTCTTTGGAGAAGGTCCCACCGATTGCGAGCCCACAGCTGCTCGTCTTCTCGGCAAGCCATGAGGCGTCTCTCCGCCGCTCTGTTAAGCAGTACGAGCATTACCTGCTCCAGGATTCTCCTTCGGTGCCTGATCTCGCCTACACGCTAAGTTCGCGGCGGGAGCATCTGGCGCATCGAGCGTACTGCGTTACAGACGATGGCAAGCCGCCGCTTACCGTCGCACGACCTACCAAAGTGGGAAAGACTATTCCGGAGCTCGTCTTTGTCTTCACAGGTCAGGGAGCGCAATGGCCGCGGATGGGCGCCCAACTTTTGGATGACTTCCCTGTCTTCCGGGAGTCTTTCGAGAAGATGGAACACGCTCTTGCCACTCTACCAACCCCTTGCCCCTTCAACCTCAGAGTGGAGCTCTTGAAGTCGGAATCGGACAGTCATGTCCAAAGTGCCACCTACTCTCAGCCGCTCTGTACAGCTCTACAATGTGCTCTTGTAGACCTACTACACTCAGTGGGGGTCCGTGCCACATCTGTTGTGGGCCACTCCAGCGGAGAGATTGCGGCTGCATACGCTTCTGGTGCGCTGAACCTCCACGATGCCATTATTGTCGCTTACAATCGCGGCATATGCTCATCGGCTATCAAGAGGTCGGGTGCTATGGGAGCAATCGGCCTCGGTAGAGGCGAGATCACGCCCCTTTTGCGCCCAGGTGTTGTGATAGGCTGTGAAAACAGCCCTGAGAGTGTTACAATCTCGGGAGATGTCGAGGCCGTGGATGCCGTGATGGCTGATATCAAGTCATCACGACCAGAAACGCTTGCCAGACGTCTGCGCGTCGACAAGGCCTATCATTCACGTGAGTATCCACGCCCTAGATAACCTCTGGGAGGGAAGTCAAGACTAATAGAGAATATAGACCACGTCGGTGACGTTGAGGACGAGTATTGGAATGCAATCAGTGGCATCAAACCCAGTGATCCTGCCATTCCCTTCTTCTCGTCCCTCTATGCCAAGGAACTGCGTGATGGGAGCGCCTTGAACCATACCTATTGGCGGCTGAACGGCGAGAATGCAGTTCTGTTCTATCCAGCAGTGGCCGCTCTCGTCAAGTCCAACTCTCGACCCAAGATGTTTTTGGAGATCGGGCCACATGGAGCCTTGGCAGGACCGATGCGACAGATTTTGAAGTCATTGGATATCCCGTTCCAATATGCGTCAACGCTACAGCGGAATTCCCACGCCACGCGCAGCTTCCTGGACGGCTTGGGAAATCTCTATCTCAGAGGTATCACTCCCGACTTTTCACGGCTGCACCAGGGCAGGAAGGTATTGAC
Source organism: Cephalotrichum gorgonifer (assembly GCA_900312665.1). Taxonomy (NCBI): domain Eukaryota; kingdom Fungi; phylum Ascomycota; class Sordariomycetes; order Microascales; family Microascaceae; genus Cephalotrichum; species Cephalotrichum gorgonifer. Next base: position 1,562,640 of record ONZQ02000003.1, read on the forward strand.
CGACCTTCCCACCTACCCATGGAACTACTCCGCAACTTCCAACTTCTGGACAGAGCCTCGCCTGAGCAGAGAGTGGAGGCTTCAGAGACACACACGACACGACCTGCTCGGGGCGCGAATTACAGCAACGAGCGAGCTAGAGCCATCGTGGCGCAATCTACTCTCGACAGACAATGTGCCTTGGGTCCGCGACCATGTGGTCCAGGGCAACATCGTTTTCCCCTTCGTTGGCTTCGTATCCATTGCTGCCGCTGCCGTCCAACAAGTCACCGAGGCCAAAGGCACAATTTCCTTGCGCCACGTCATCGTGAGACAAGCACTGGTCATGTTTGAAGAAAGGGACGTCGAGCTTTCCACAACCCTTCGACGCCTGAGATTGACAGATACGCTCGACTCTGGTTGGTGGGAGTTCAGCATCTCTTCGTATTCGCAGGACAGCGGCACCTGGATTCCGCATTGCACTGGCGAAGTCCAAGTTTCTCTATCCACAGAATCTAGGGTATCCCCAGTTGCCACGTCGTTGTCCCGACCCGTCGATCCAGACTACTGGTACAAGATCATGGCGCGTGCCGGTCTAAGCTACGGCCCCGAGTTCAGAGGCCTGGAAAACATAACCACCGACCCGACAACCAACCGGGCGAGGTGCTCCGTAGCTCGGATCGAGCGACTGCAAGAAGCAGCGTACCAGATCCACCCTTGCGAGATGGACAAGTGTCTGCAGTCCATTTTCCTCGCCATGACCAGAGGACTAGGTCGGCACTTTCCAAGCGCTCTAGTCCCCGTGACAATCGACGAGATCACACTGGGGAAGCAGACTGGCCCACTCCATTTGGAAACTAGTGCACAAGTTGAGGCGGGGCGTGGAGACGTGCTCGGGGACATCATAGGTCACGATGAGCAGGGCTATACGGTGTTCCGGATCAAGGGTCTCCGAGCATCTGTTCTCCACACTATCGATGACAAGGAGCAGAAAGACGCTCTTTCCGGCGCTCGCGTGCGATGGATGCCTGACATCCGCTTCTTGGATCTTGCCAAGTTAGTCCGCCCTCTTCCGGACAGACGCGACCAGATGATCCAACTAGAGACTTTGAGCCTACTTCATATCGTGGATCGCGCCGTAAGGCTCGACTCGTCCCAGCGTCCTGGCGGCTATGTTTCGAAGCACTTCGATTGGCTGCTCAGGCAGTATGAGGCTGTTACGAACGGCCATAGCGATGTTGTGCCCAACTGTCAGGAACTCGTTTCCATGAGCGAGCAAAACCGCCTAACATCCATCCAGAGCTTACAGGAAGCCCTGTCCAAAACAGAGGTTGCCGCACCAGCAGCAGCTATCAAGAGGGCATTCGAGATTGTGCAAGATGTGTTTGACGGCAAAGCCGGGGCAGTAGAAAGCCTGTTCCAAGATGACACACTGGCTGACCTATACCGTTTCATGGACTTCGGGTATTGCCAAGACTTCTTCCGATGCCTCGCACATGCCAGACCGACTATGCGCATCCTCGAGATCGGGGCTGGAACCGGTGGTGCCACGAGAAAGGTTTTGAGCAACCTATTTTCTTCCGTGGGCGAGCCGATGTACAGCTCTTACACTTTCACCGACCTCTCGGCCGGCTTCTTTTCCACCGCCAAAGATTCCCTCCAGGGAAAATATCCAGGGATCAAGTTCCAGGTATTGGACATATCTCAAGACCCACTTGAACAGGGGTTCGTTGAGGGCGAGTACGACCTCATCATCGCCGCCAATGTCTTGCATGCCACACCCAGTCTTCAGAAAACATTGTCAAATGTCAAGAAGCTTCTGAAACCCGACGGGTACATGTTCCTGCAGGAGGTGAGCCTTCAGTCAACGTGGATAAGCTCCATCTTTGGCCTCCTCGAAGGATGGTGGCTTGGGGAGGAAGACGGTCGAGTCGACGAGCCGTACATAAACGTCGACAGGTGGAATCGCGAACTGCAGACCGCTGGATTCAGGGGTACTGAGCTTGCTGCCTATGATCACGAGACACCCTACCAGGTCAACGTCTGCATCGTCTCCAGGCCGTCGGCGGTTGACACTAAGCCCTCGAAGCATGTCACTCTGCTGAGCCATGACTTTGGCTCCAGTCTCTACTTAGCCGCGGCTCAAGTGTTCACGAGCAATGGGTACGAAGTCGAGCCATGTCATCTCAGTGAACTGCAGGTGTCCGGTGACGTGGTTGTATCACTGCTCGACCTAGAAGAGCCCGTTTTCCACCAGATGTCACCAGAGAGGCTTAAAAATCTGCAATCATTCTTCAGACAATGCAAGGCGGCGCAGATTATATGGGCAACAAACAGCGCGCAAGTCGACTGCCAAGTGCCTAACCACGCAATGGCAATAGGGGCCATCCGCACATTGCGAGGGGAATTGGGCCTCCCAATCACGACGATTGAGCTCGAGAATGCCAGTGACCAGGCTCTTCTGTCCCTCCTCCAGGTCCTAGAAGCCCAGCAACAACACCTTCCTGCCCGGGACACCGCCTTTGCTCTGGACGCAGACTATGAGTATAGCTACTCCAACGGCCTGGTGATGATACCAAGGATTATCCCATTTTCCATTTCCGACCAATTGTTAGATGACGGTCCTCTTGAAAATGGGCCATCCGAGAAGAGAATCGAATTACAGGCCAGCAATGGGGGCATCGACAGCCTCCGCTGGGTCGCCACACCACTCAAGCCTCACGGCGAGTTCGATGTAGAGATAGACGTCAAGGTGGTAGGGCTCAACTTCAAGGACATGCTAATTGCCATGTCCCTCGTGCGGGACGCCAAGTCGGAGCTGGGTCTGGACGGCGCTGGCGTCGTCCGCAGCGTCGGAAGCAAGGTGACGAGCGTCAAGCCGGGAGACAGGGTCATGTTCTACTCGGGCGGCGCATTTACCAGTCGGATCACCATTCCCGGCGACCTCTGCATCGGAATCTCTGAGGGCCTGTCGTTCGAGGAGGCAGCAACCATGCCGTGCGTCTTTGCCACAGCCATCCACTCAATCCTGGAGCTTGGAGGGCTGCAGAAGGGGCAGACGGTATTAATACACTCTGCCTGCGGAGCAGTCGGCCTTGCGGCGCTTCAGCTGTGCCAGCTTACGGGTGCGACAATCTATGCCACCGTTGGTACGGCCGAAAAAGTGCAGTACCTGCAGGACAAGTTCGGTATTCCCCGGGACATGATATTCAGCTCCCGCGACGCTTCCTTCGCGACAGGCGTGATGGCTGCCACGAATGGTAGAGGTGTCGACCTGGTTTTGAACTCGCTCTCTGGCGAGCTCCTGCACACCTCCTGGCAATGCGTGGCCAAGTTCGGGAGGATGGTTGAGATCGGAAAGCGCGATTTCCAGGGTCACGCAAAACTCCAGATGAGCCTCTTCGAGAGTAACAGATCCTTCTTTGGGGTCGACCTCCATGAGATTGCCTCTGAGGCTCCCCATGTTCTTTCAAGGTGCGTTTCCCACGATTGCCATATTTTCTACCCGCGCGTCGGATTCTGTACTAACCACCTAACACAGACTTCTGGAAAAGACCAAGGCACTATATGAGCAAGGTTCTATAGGTCCTATTTCTCCTGTCGCGCTGTACGAAGCATCTGAGGTCCAGACTGCCTTCCGACATGTGCAACAGGGCAAGCACATTGGGAAAGTTGTTGTGCGCATGCCGGCAACACGAACGCAAGAGGATTCGCCGCCCGTCAAAATCCAGCCCCGGACTCTAAGCCTCGACCACAACTCTGCCTATCTCCTCGTAGGGGGGATGGGAGGCTTAGGACGAGTTGTCTCCTCCTGGCTTGTCGAGCACGGAGCTAGACACCTGGTTTTCCTGTCTCGCTCGGTGGGGAAAAGCGAGACGGACCAAGTGTTCGCCAACGAGCTTGCCAGCCAAGGATGTACGGTGCAAATGTTTTCCGGAAGCATCGTGAATCCGGACGACGTTTCGAGCGCCGTCAAAGGAGCCGCGGCGCCGATCAAGGGAGTGCTTAATCTATCCATGGTTCTACAGGTCAGTCACTCCGCCGCCAACGATCAAGGCATCTCTCAAGGTACATGAATTATCTAACCCTTACGAATCTAGGACCGAGCATTCCTGGATATGACGCAAGAAGACTGGGACACGGCCGTGTTGCCAAAGGTTCAGGGGACTTACAACTTGCACCAGGCCCTGGAGGGCGTGCCGTTAGACTTCTTCGTGCTTTTCGGCTCCTTCTGCGGCATGATTGGACAATGGAGCCAGGCCAACTACGCAGCCGCTAACACCTACCTCGACGCGTTCGTCCAGTATCGCCACCGCCTCGGACTCCCCGCCTCCGTCATGGATATCGGTGTAGTCGAGGACCATGGCTACGTCAGCCGTAGCGCGGAGCTGACCGCCACCTTCAAGAACTGGGGCGCCGGGACGATTCAGGAGCAGGACCTCCTGGACGCTCTCCAGCTGTCTATCCAGCAGTCATCCCGGCCGGCTGAAATCATCCCTCCGGAGTCCAGCTTCCTCGAGTCAGCGGTGTTTGAGGCTCCTTCGCAGCTGATGATTGGACTAAAAACCTCCAAGGCGCTATCAGACCCCTCGACCCGAGTCCGGTGGAGGCGCGACGCCCGCATGGCCATCTACCACAACGACAGCGTCGGGGTTCAAGTCCAGAGCGAAAGCAAGCAAGACGACGCGGAGCTGAGGACTCTCCTGGAGAGCGCGGCGGACGACCCAGCCATTCTCGAGGATCCCGTGAACTTGCAGGCCCTTACGCGGGCTATCGGGCTCAAGATCCACGACCTCATGCTGCTCCCACCGGAGGATCTCGATACCACGGCCAGCTTGGCGGCGATCGGGGTCGACTCATTGATCGTGATGGAGATCCTGAGCTGGTGGAAGACGACATTCAAGTTCTCGGTTGGCACTCTCGAGTTTTTGAACTGCGCGACCATAGACGGCGTCGGGAGGATTGCTGCCAGCGGTTTCCAAAAACATCATAAGCGGTAGGCGAGGATGAGTGAGGGTGGCCATAGGGTGTTGCTAATGGGACAGGTGTGGCGAGCGGAGGAGGTCCTCTCGTGGACAAAGTTTATAGTATGCATGTTTTGAATTTAAGCCAGGTATTATTTCGTATCCACGGGTTAGATATGTAGGGATAGGATATTTCGACGAGAGGAACTGTTAGGACTTGGTGCAATTAATATTGATAAAAAAGACCGGGATCTCGGTAGTTACGTGTAATTGACATTGTGTGCGAAAAGAACGTCCTACCTAGGCTACATGACATCAATGGCGGTTGATTCGCGTCGTATGGCTGCCCCGCGACATTTCTAGAACGTGACGTAGAACCTCCCGCACCTTGTATATTTCCTGATATATCGGGTACTTACCCAAACTGGTAGTAGACTAATTCACCGACTCTCGCTTAATTGTCCAAATGCGAGTGGCTGCTTTAGGACGATGTTCTGTTGTGCGCCACGATTATTCATGTTTATTCCTCAAATTGTAATGAGGGAGAGTTGTTTAGGTGCCGCCCTGTTTATTGAGATGCCGTAGGTAGTCACCAAGGTTGATATATAGCAATACCGAGGCGGGATACCATCCAACCCTTACAATTTCAAGCACTATTGCACCTTCGTATGCCTTGTGCTTGTCCGGCCAATTTCATACAAGCCCCCATCCTATCCATGTAACCAAAAGAACCCCCCCAAGTAATGATGTACAGAAGAGATGCAGAAAAATGGGGTATCGCATACCATGGCGTAAGTCAATCTCAGAATCCCCCCTCAAACCCAATCTTCAGTTAGCCGACGAGGTAATGGCCTCCTGCTCTAGCCTCTCCTCTGGCCTCTCCTTTGTCGGGCTCGCATCCAGCGACGCCGACACCTCTCTAATCCTCCGCTTCGTAGCAGCGCGGAGCTTCTCCTCCATTTCCTCCAAGTTCCTCCTCACCATATTCATGTCCTCCATGCTATCCTTGGGAGCTTTGCCGGGCGGCGGCCACCCGCTCTTTTCTGGCCTCGGGTACGAGTACGTCGCCACCGTACCCAGGTCCCGTGTTGTTCCCTCTCCCTGTCCGCGCGACATGGTGCCGCGGGATGAATCCACGTATCGGGACCCCAATGCGGGCCGCGGGCGGTCGGGAATGATGCCGTCGTCGAGGGCAGGGCCAACTCGCGTGGTGGCTGCCTGATCGTGTGGTGGTCGAGGAAGTCGTGGATGTGGATATGCGACTTCGGGGGTACGAGTACTAATAGTAGTAGTATTAGGCGTCATTTCCCCCGCTTTCGATTGAGTATTAGCGTGAAATTTTTGGCTGCAGGGAGGATACCGGCTCTAATGGGCACATAATAAATAGTTGGCCCTACCGCCTTGGGAGGCGTCGATGTCGAAATATTGCGGCGGCTCGTTCAGTTCGATGGACGCGATCGCCGAACGGCGATGCGTCTGGCTCCGGTTCCGGGTACTGCCAAAGAAGTGATCCCTGTACAGCTTGGCGCCCTCGCGATATCGCCATTCTTCGTCGGCGTCTATCGGTATGGATCCACCAGAAGGATGCAGGCGGCTGGATGGTAGGGCTCTTTTTGGTGGTCCAGACCCAGGCCCACTCTCAATCCCACTCGAATCCCTGTCAAGCATGGGGGTTTCGAGTATGGGAGTGGGGGTCTTCGGCATCGCTGAGGACCCGTCGACCACAACTTGCCCTGTAGAGCGTCGGTCCTGGAGGGATTTCGTGCTCCTCGTATGGGGAGGCTTCATGACCCGGTTCTGAGGCGAGCTGGAACCGCGGGAAATAGAACTTCCCCATCGAGGTGCCATGATGGCGATGATGATGGCAGTGATGATAAATGATGATGATGAATGATGGATAATAATAAAGATGATGGTGATGATGAAGGAACAAATTATTGTTCAACCGTCTATTAGCCGAGATAGACGTGAACGTATTAAACGATTTGATGATGACGAATGGAAAAATACATTCCCAGGTTAAGCTGCTTGGAGATGTAGGATGCTGGGGTTTCTGACTTATTTATGTCCCTGGTTCCTATGATATAATGCGGGCTCAATCCGGCCATGTGGTGGAGTGGAGCATTTGACCCGGCGGCGAGGCGGGGTGGAGACACTTGATGCTCGGATTGGTCATCGCGCGCTACGCGCCGAGGCCCAATGTAGCTCCAAAAATCGAACTGAGAAGGGCTCAGGCCCGGATTTTTGGAGGTCTTCATAAAGGAGACACATAGAATTCATATTTGCACCGTCTCCCTTGCCTTGACCATGACGCGACCGTTGAAGAGATGAATGGGGGAGAAAACCACCAAATTAAGGGCGAGAAGGCGGGGATTGACAGATGAGGTGGCGCCCTCTCCCCTTACATGTCTGGGTGTGGTCCCTCTTAGCGTCCCGCTGACCGATTGGACCTATGGCGAAGGTGGCTGGCCCATTGGGGTTCTAGGCCCTCCTGGCGCTAGGGGCGGCAGCCAATGTTAAGCAGCTGTGACATCACCCGGCGTCAGGAGACTGCTGGGTGTCCGCGCCGGAGGATCGCGTCCGGAGCATGCCTCGTTATGACGCTTGGCGCTCACATGCGCATACACAGAAGGATACATTGAGAGAAAGAGAAGAGGAATCCCCGAGGTAACGAGTTGAAGCAGACGGCGGGAATATACGCCCCATCTACTTTTTTGTATTCAGATTTTGCGATCTGGTAAGTTTAGTAGATGTTTCGTTCGGTCTAAGTTCGCGACATGATAATGGTAATATGTATGTTCAGACAACGCGTAAGACGGAAAGAAAATACAACAAGCCAAACACCCATCCCTTTCGGTATCAAGCACCATGCTTCACCAGCTCCTCTTCAGTCCAGTCCCACACCCTCTTGGCAAACTCGTCATTTCTCCCGTGCACGCTTGCCTTGCCCGCGACGCCAACAGGCTCGTAGTACTCGCCACTCTTCACGTCCTTCGAGATGCTCGCCCAGAGCTGATTCCTCACGCCATCCTCCACGGTCGTCAGGCTGTACTGCATAACTTTCCACAGCGCCGATATGAGAAATCCTGAGCCCGTCGCCGCTCCTGCTAGATTCGTCTTGACCAGACCCGGGTGCACGACGGCGGCAGTGAACTGGGGATATTCCTTGGCGAGCTGGCGGATGAAGAGCAGGTTTGCAAGCTTGCTCTGCCCGTACCGCTGGTAAGGCCCTATGTCGGCCGCCGGCGTCTTGAGCGTGTCGAATAGGATGCCTTCCTTGGGCACCCTGTTATGGCCGTACGAGGCGACCGCCACAACCCGGACGTCCGCGCCCGGTAGGGCTGCAGTCTTCTCGAGGACCGGGAGGAGGAGCTTGGTAAGGAGGGCATGGCCCATGTGATTCGTGCCGAACTGCACCTCGTAGCCGTCCCTGGTGAGGCCCGGCGGCGGCGCCATGATCCCCGCGTTGAGCAGCAAGATGTCTAATCGGACAGATTCCTCCATGAACTTTTTCGCCGCCGCTTTTATGGAGTCAAAAGACTCGAGGTCCACCTCCAGTAGCTTAATTGGTGCGCCAGGGACCTGCGCCCTGATTTCATCCGCCGCGACCCGGGCCCTCTCGGGGTCGCGAGCCGCCAACCACACCTCCTTGGGGCTGTGGCGACAGTACTCGAGTACCGACTGCTTCCCCAGCCCGTTCGTGCAGCCCGTCACGAGAATGACCTTTCCATCCAGTGGCGGTATGTCCTTCTCCTGGTCGAAGGGGACGGCGGACTTGCTGAATAACATGGCGGCTGACCCGGTATGTATAAAAAGTTGTCTTCGCAGCTGATAGAGAATATGCGTGCGAGGTGGAGTCTTAAGTGGGTTATATTCGAGAAGAGAAGATCAATTGCGGTCGACTGAGAATAGATGGGAAAGCCAGGTGGTAAATGTTGGTGTTCTTTTTCGTGAAACTTCCCTATGCACCCGATCAAACATCAGGGGCACGGAAGGGTCTCATCACGGGTGTTTGGGGGGTACGGGAGCACCGCGGTGATCAGTTTCCGACGGCTGCACGAACCTCCTGGTTAATGAGCTGGCTGAGGGTCTTCGCCGCCTAAATTCGCCCCTAGAACATCTGAGACGAGAATCCGAGAAATGGAGGTGTCCGCCACCCTTTCTTCACTCCTTTGGCCTCCGGGTATTAATAGATATTCCCCATTTTGATATGCTGATGTTATGATATTCGCTGTAACCTATCCAAAATTAGCCCTGCCCGCGAGAGAGTTTAAACCCGTAGCCGGTAACTGGGAGTTGCGCCCATTCGCTACTTTCCGCGTAGGTAATTTAGCCTAGTCCTTCCTTGCAAGTTTTCCTGTCAATTGTTTCTTCTGGTCTTTATTGAGCCGGAGAGCGAATTTGAGGTGGATGGTCACACGAGGTAGCGGCAGCAGCCCAGAAGCGCTCCTTCCGGCTGTAAGGGTTAGGGGACGAGCCCAAATTTTACTAAGGACCCAGCCTTCGACAGACGCACAGCTACAATACATAGACGCCTAACTTGAACCGCCCCCAGCATTGATTATTTGGCCTGTATGCTAGGCGCACATGCTGGATGTAAAAGTAAGAGATGTTGTGCCAATCTGTTCTATAAAACTGCTAGACAACTCAGAATGCTTCTCGCCTCTCCCCTCGCACCTCTCCTCTTGCACCTCTTTCCTTACACCTCTCTTCTTACACCTCTCTTCTTACACCTCTCTTCTTACACCTCTCCCCTAGCTGTCGACTCTTCTAGTTCTCCCGGGGACGGGTTAGTTACAGGGCCAATTGGCAGTGCCGCCCCCCTTGCCATGTTCTTTGAGTTGCTCCCAGTTATATCGCGCCTCATCAAATCTGCACACAGGGATGTTGACAATTCCAGGGGCTCGCACGTTGAGATCGGTGATATCGTTCATAGTGTCGATAGTGACATCCTTGTTGATCGATCCTGGGTCGTTCTTCTTCCCAGCCGCCATCCATGAGTTTACAGCACTGGTGTAGTTAGCATGCCGTCGCCTACATGGTGGCACCTCTTCGGAACCAAAACTTACCCGGTGACGAGATCCTCCTTGGTCAGGCCCCCCCAGCCCTCGCCGTCCAACGTACTCAAGCCTTCGGGGATCCCGAAGGACTTGTTCTCGCAATCGCTCCTACCGCCACCCTCATTCGTGCACAGGCGAGGTACCCCCGCCGTAGTGACGATATAGTACAGCCAGTTATCAACGCACACTTGGGTAGCGTCCGTCACCTCCTGCGAAAGCTGCGACGGCACTAGGGGGTATTGTTCGTCGCAGTATGAATCCGCGTCGATAACGACAACGTTGAAGTTGGTCGCCTGCTTCCACGTCAGAGGGATCAAGGAGGCGTACAGGGACTTCTTGATGATTTTCTGGATCGAAAGGTCGTCCATCTGTGTGTATGCATTGCCCAGAAGCTGGCCGTCGTCAAAGAAAGTCGAGAGGATCTTGATAGATGACTCTGATCCATCAAAGAGGACAGTCCTGGTGTGAGCCATGCCTTCGTAGAAGGTCTGAACGATGTCGGCAAGTGTCGTTCGTAGGTTCTCCGCTTTGTCCTTGAGCTCTCTATCCAATTTCTTCGTTAGGAATCCCGAACATGTGTAATTCATAGCAGTTTTTGGGACTCTCACACTCACACTTGCTTGTCCTTAACATAGGTAAAGGCTCCCATCACGGCGCCGTTTACAGCATCCTTGGAAGTACCATGATTGCCGGCACTAAGACCCTTGAGGTTGCGCAAGGCTACATGGATAAGTTAGATCTAAATCGTCGAAGTACGTTATACCGAACTGACTGACCGATATTCCAAATGGGCGCTCCCGTGATAACAAACGTCAAGCCAATAGCATCAAGAAGCAGCTTAAGAGCCTGAATCGGGGGCTCACTCGGAGGGGCAAACGTCTTGCCCAAGTCAGTAATCAGGTCCGAGACGATCGCTTGCGACTTGACAATGCTGTCATAGAAGTTTGTGATGATCTGTCCAGTTGTGTTAGTAACCTTGGTGTGGTACAGGCACTAGGGTCAGTTGGGAACTTACGTTATTCAGGGCAACCATTGAGTTCAGAATCAGAAACCCGGCTGGGGCATTGTTGCACAGCGAAGGGCTGGTGCAACCGTTCTGCGAAACCGCAACCTCGCATTGCATACTGTCCGGGCCATTGAAGAAGTTGCTGACCGAAGCCGGAAACGCGAGTCTTCCAGCATCAGTATTCTTCCAGTTGGCGACAGCGGCGTCCCAGGCCGCGGGGCACATGACTCCGTCCCATCGCTCCTTCGGCGGTGTTCTGGCGTCAATGATGACTGAATCCATACATGTCTTGCTTTTCCATTCATCGGACTGTCTCCCGATGATTGACAAGCCCGATAGGGTATTGGGAGTCGAAGAAGTCGAAACCGACGGAAGGGAAAGAGTATGCCCCAACGGAGCGAAAGCCAGATTGATGGCAATAGAGCCGAGTTTGCGGGAGAAGCGCAACATTGTGAGGCAATTTCAGGCTGGTAGAGAATCTAATGAATAAGTCTAGATTTAAGGCTTGTAATGAATCTGGAGGAGGAACTGATCGTCGGTCGGACTCAAACTCTTGGGCATCGAGTACTCTTTATGAGTTTTCTACTTTGAAGCTTCTAACTATGCGAAAATTGCACACTCTTGAAGATTCCGTGCATCCCCAAAAATAAACCCAACATGAGGTTGACTCCGTTTGCATAGCCCGCTCACAAGCGCGATATTTCTGCGTGGGTCGGTCGCGAAACAGGTAGCCGCCATTATGATAATCGCTAGGAAATCTGACTCGAGACCAGACATTTTCCCGCGGAATGAAACAACACTATTGGCATGCTTCGCCACCACGTGGGGGTCTCTAGTGATTCTTACTCGTATACGCGATATCAGAACCGCCAGGGTGGTAGCCCTACTGCGCTTACATCCTGCAGCTGACGCCAAGGTTGTCCCTATTGGGTATTATTTTGCATTTTTCGGAACACCACCCGATCGCTTACCGATGAGTTTATTCACCAAGGCTGCCCCGATTGGGTATTGTTTCGTATTGTTTGAATTCAGGGACAGCTCAATCGGCAAGGTTGCCCCGATTAGGTATTCTCATCCGTTGTTAGGATTCGGGAATCGCCCCATCGCCTACCGAATAGGTTATTCGCTGAGGCTGAAGGCTGTGAGTATGGTGCTTCCTCACCATGTCGGTGTATCTATCTATTATTAGGCGTGATCCTACAGTCGCGGGCGGTAGCCAGATTAGGTACTATTTTCTACCCTCGACCCCCCAATGTTACTGTAGCTGCGCTCGTGTAGGGAGAGGGGGCTGAGGGGGCCGGCCTTGTAAACCTTAGCCACCCAAATGCTGAGACATAGTTCCGCTTCAGCTCAATATGTAGACTTTCAACATCATTAATACCTACACTGCTCCCTCCTCTTGATGCTCCGAAAAGCAACATCTTCATCAACCAAAACACTCCTGCTCGTGTTCTTATTCTCTAGCCAGTCTATCAGCCCTTGACTATTCCAAGAACAATCAACCCCACCCACACTTCACCTCGCCCTCTTGTCCTATCAATATGCGTCTTCCCAATCTCTTGGCAGCAGCTATCTTGTTCACCTCCGGAACACTTGTGACTGCCAAACCAGCACTTGTACCCGTCATCACGGCCAGGGCTTGGGAAGGGGAAAAGGACGTCCATTGCCATGGGAGTGGGCTTTGGGGGAAAACCCAAGACGGCAAGCGGGCTGCAGAATTGTTTTGCAGAAGATTCAAAGGAGTTGTTCCTCCGCCTGAAGCCAGCCCCCTAGAACGCAGAGGGGGCATTACAATCAACAAGGTCAGGTGGGACGTTAAAATGTGGAGGAACGATGAGTCATGGACGAGGGCTCTGGACGATGAAGCAGAGTGCAGAAGCTTCTTTGACGAGGTATTGGGACCCTGTCATGGGGATAACCTCGATACACGGTATGTGATTCTCCATGAGCTCTATGCTTTATATACGATAACAATACTAACGTAAGCTCCTAGCGGTGGAACGGCTCAGGGAGGGGGTCTTTCCGTTAGCATTGACCCCAATTCTTGGTAGTTATTTTTCATCATCATCCTCCAAGTAGTGTAGAGCGGAGGGAGATATTTTGGGCCAATGTGGATGGGATGTATGCATCGAGATAGTTGAGAAATTGAAGTGGGGACTGGCCTATTCTTGTCCCAGCTTGAGTGTGATATTTATTCTTTCTAATTCGAACAAGGCTATATTCGAGCTCCCTACGAGTGGGCCGGCCCGACCCGACAGGACCGATGGGGTTAAATAATGTACATCCTGTGTTACAAGTAGTGTTACAAGTATGGAGTTGCTTACATGATAGCAGAAATGGTATACGGGATGGTTGGCCCCTGCGCTACAAGTATGAGCTGGCATGACGATAGTTCGGCTTCACCTTATGGTGATCCGTATATTAATGAGCCTGCTGAAGGTCATTCGAGTTCATGGTCGAGATTTCCGACCAGGCATTGCAAGTAGACGTAACACAAACTGACATACGCCTACGCAGCAATATCAGAGCAACGTAGCTTGCCCGCCGCATCTCAAGGCAGGCACTACTCTGGCTGCTCATTCTACAGGTTAAGATGATATCCTCTTTTATCCCCTTATCAGCAATGTGCTGCACATTAGCAGGATGAAAGTCAAGAGCTACAAGACTGACACTGCCACGATCTGGGATCGTGGCTGTTACCCCTATTATATAAGCATATAGAGCATCTGATTGATTGCTAACACAACTTCCAATACTCGATCGTTCAGTCTGGCAGCGAAAGACAGGTGCAGCTGTTATAGATGCTGGATTGGGCAGTTAGTATGACTAGGTGGAAACCAGACCCCTAATGTCCGCGAACGGCATGTTCATTGATACCAAAATGGCCTTGGGCAAGTCGGAGAGCTTGGACACCCACCGAGGAAGGTTGCTATTATTTCATTTGTCAATTTTGGAACGGATTTTTCGCCAATAAACTTCCATTCGCAAACAGTCGTGCGGGGGTGGTAGCACAGATCGCCGTTACCCCGCTATGTCAAGGGGTGTGTAGTGATTGCGCGATGATAGGAATAGACATGTTTGCGCTAGGATTTGTACAGAATGGTGTTTCCCACATCGCGCGGTTTCCGTCTAAAGGGAAGCTACGGCGAATACTTCAGGCTATCAGAGAAGGCATAGATGAAAATAATCTATATCGAAGCACGAATGAAACTTTTTTTTTCTTCTTCTCTTCACTTCCGTCCAATCTTGTGGGGAGTCGAAACATCAGATCGCGGGGTACTCTCGATGTCACAGCTATTTGCTGCGCGCGGGGCTTCACTCCCACGCGTACGGACACCGTTACGTAGAGAAGCACTCGTTCGCAAGAAAATTCTGCTATATTTTCTAAAATATTCCGTAGAAGGAAATACCCAATACTCATAACATATCCCTCTTGCTAAGAACCCCTCATTATAACGTTATAACGTGATGATAATATGATGAACCCTGGTTTTTCATTACGCGGCCGTCTCAGTCTTGACGTCCGACGCCTGCATGCGCCCCTTCTGCCCAATCTTGGCCTCGAAGGAGACGGTGGCACCCTCGGCGAGGGTCTTGTAGCCGTCGCTGCGGATCTCCGAGAAGTGGACGAAGAGATCGTCGCCGCCCGCGGCGGGGGTGATGAACCCGAAGCCCTTCGCCTCGTCAAACCACTTGACGGTACCGGTCTGGCGCTCAGACATCTTGATTGATTTTCTGATCGCCCCCGTTAGAATCCTGTGCCCAATACTCGCATCTTGCAACGGAGAAAATGCATATTATACGTACTGGTCGGAAAGGAGGAGGAGAGGGTTGGTAAAATTTCGGTATCTGAGGACAAGCAGCTGTATTTGGAGTGGCGCAAAATTATCAGATGCGTCGTGGAAATGTGCGCGCTTTAAATACCTGCACCATTTATGTTTTCATGGTTACGTCATGCTAGAAAAAATGCATGTAAGGTTTCGTGTGTTTACCTCTATAGCGGCTGTAGGCGTTGCTAGATCGATATACCCGGACTGAAAGCCTGCAGGAGAGCGTACTAGCTTCATCGTGTTCTGGCTGCAGGAATATTCTGAGATGGGCTATGTCAATAAATAATGCGGAGTATGCAGGGGTATGCAAGTCTCTGGTTCATGACTAATGCACTTGTTGGTGAAACCAAGAGCGGGGTTCCATATGTGACATCTAGAATAGAATTCGAACATCGAGCTCGAACACTTTTTTTTTTGGCGTTCATGGTTTGCAAGAAGGATAAAAATAATATCGACAGGAGCAAATTGGCCGTGCTATGACGTGGTAGCTAACTCTCTTTGCGCCCCCGGCCACCCCCTCAAACATATCTCGCCCCTTGATAACCTTTCGCCTCTTGATTACGTGTGCCTCTTGTTCGCTCATCATCACCTGTTTTGCTTGGTGCCTCTTGATTACTTGTCTCGCCCCTCACTTGCTTGTCGCCTTTTGATTACTTGTCGCCACTTGATTAGATCTGATTGATGGGGTAAGCACCTGGCCTCCCACATGCTCTCTGGCCTTCCAAACCCCGCCGTCGTCCTCCCAGTAGCTCGCCAGATGTCATAGTACCGCTTGCTATCGCGGCCAAAGAGCTTCCCGTAAACGACGGAGTTCAGTAGTTAGTATTCCAGCGCATATGATGCAGGCAGAGACTTACCATGGAAACAAACATGGATTTCGGGCTTCCGTGGTTAAACCCTCAACTGGCGCTATCACCTTGAGCCTGACGTGTCTGCCCCGACTAGGGTCAAAGATGCTCGAAGGCCAAGGAGGTCATGAACTTCAATACTGGCCTTGTGACGATGGTTAATACCGAAATTAGCACTCCAAGATATAAACACCGTTGGGTCGTGATAACCCTTCCGTTAAGCATCACTGGCACTATAGTTTGGTAGCATTCCTCTCTATTTGTACTGGGTATAATAAGAGTTAGGCCAATACTCGGCCATACGCCCAGAGCCAAGACCAATATAGTCCAGCCAGAAGCGTCCCCATATTAGTCAGGTTAACAGCGTCTCATTATAAGCATAACTAACATGGATTTAGGCAACAGGTATTGGAAAAAACATGGCCACCACCTAGACAAAGGGAAATGTGTCAAGACAGTGGACTCCTCTGCATCCATCACTTCTCCCCAAGCAGAGCAAGGATGACATCCTCAAAGTCCCCGTTGAGCTGGGCCTTCACCGTCCTCCCTACAGTTACCCCGTACCTCTGCTTATACGCCACCTTGGCCTCATCCAGTCTCGGCCGATCCCAGTAAAGGGTAACGGCGCGATTGACGAGGAGACGATCCTTCCTGTTCACCACCGCCTCGTTCAAACGCTGCGCATCCGACCAGGCCCGCCGCTTGGAGGTGTGCAGGATCCGCAGCAGCGCGTCCTCCATGTCGCCCCGGAACTCCTTCTCGATGACATCCTCCAGGGAGCGGTGGTACTTGCGCTGGTAGGCTTCTGCGAGAGCGTTGATCTGCGAGGCGTTGCTGCTGGTGAATACGTGCGCGACGGAAATGGCGTTCGCGCCGATGGTGCCCTCCGTCGAGCGCTGGACCTCCGTGACCTTCTGATCAATCTCGTGGGCGATGACGGGGGCCGCGTCCTCGGCGCGTGTGGCGGCGAGAACCATTGTGTAGAACCTATCGAGGGTGTCGTCGAAATCCTCCTTGATCTCGACAAGAAGGTCCTTACCCTTGATACGCCTGTACTCGGCCGAAATGGCACGGATATCGGCATTGGAGCGGCACGCGAGCACGTCGAGAACAGCAGCCTCATCCGTACCCATGCGGTTGAGCGCCTTGTCCAGGATATGGACGTCGTTCAACAACGGCCCGCGAATGAGGGCCAGTAGCGCTGTCTCCAGGTCACCCCGTGTCTCGCTTTCGATGTCCTTGGCCAGGTCGCGGATGAAGCGGCTGTTGTAGTCGCGGACGAGCTGTTCCATAGCCCACGGGTTGGCGTACTTGGGGCTCGTGAACACACGGATGAGCGACTTCTCGTCGCAGCCCATGCCCTTCATGGCCTTGCGGAGTACCTCGACGTCGCTAGAGGTATCGACGCGTTGAACCCAGGCCTTCTGGGCGGGGTCATAGCCCAAGGAGGCAGGGGTCGGCTGAACGGGTGGTGCGACGCCGTACGGAGGGGCACCTTGCGGCTGCCCAGGCGGCTGCTGCCACTGCTGGTTGGGCGGCTAAGATTGAATCGCATATTAGGTTCCGTCGTGAGGGCCGTATGGAGATGTCACAGTAAAACTTACAGGAGCGCCATAGGGCTGTTGTTGAGCAGGATAACCCTGTTGCTGAGCGGGATACCCTTGTTGTTGAGGGGGATATTGGCCATATCCAGCGGGAGGCTGACCGTACGGCTGCTGGGGCGGCGGATATTGGCCCTGCGGGGGAGGCTGCTGGCCGTATTGACCCTGAGGAGGCGGCTGCTGGCCGTATTGACCCTGTGGGGGTGGCTGCTGGCCATATTGCCCGGGTGGCGGTTGCTGGCCGTATTGCCCAGGCGGCGGCTGCTGGCCGTAGCCCTGCTGTCCATGGGGTTGGGGAGGTGCGCCACCGGGAGGGGGTTGGTATTGGCCGGGAGGAGGCTGTTGCCCCTGTCCCTGCGGTGGGGCATAGCCGTAGTACGGCTGCTGTTGATAGGGAGGTTGGCCTTGCGGGGGTGGTGACGTCTGGTAAGGGGCTCCAGGGTTCGGCGGTCCCTGCTGAGGGTATCCGGCAGGGGGCTGCTGGCCGCCGTAGTAGGGTGGTTGACCGCTCATTGTTCTATCGTCTTTATACGACCGGAGAATGCTGCTGGCTTTACTTCGGGTGCTTCGGAAACGAATGAAGCGGACGAAATTCTAGTCTATCGTAGAAAGACACAAGAAGGAAAACATTTCCCGTTCAGGATTGAGCCAAGACCTGAAATACTTATCGACACAACAAGGCGTGATATGAGAACCTTGAGGCCTCCCCTCCCCCGCCCGCTAGCCCCGCAGTTGCTAGTGGTGCACAAAGTTGGGTGGGCTCATATTATTAGTTGCATGGAGCGTTACAAGCACACTCGAACCGCGCACAGCGTGGCTGTGTCTTCCTTCAGCCCCTCGGAAGTGGAGCACTGCCTCCGCATGTCATGCAGGTTGGGCTATTGGGATCAGCAGCTAGAGTGGGGGAGCTTAAAAACTAAGCTTGTCCTCAAGCGAGTTTGATTGGCTAAATCATTCCCAAGAGACGAGATTACTATCGGGGAAATATTGCGCGCATTATTCAGGAGAGAGACTAGGCTATAGTACCATGAGGCTACACTTTATTGAGGCTAGGTTAGGTGTGATCGTGTCCTGCATACCTACTAGTATCAGCATCTCGTGGAAGTGAAACAAGGCATGCCTCCTCGTCGCTTCCTACTCCGTCATCCCCTCCTCTCAAGTTTGGCTTGTATCTCTCCTCACATATAAGACCGGCATGCCGTACATGATTGATTCCATGATCAATTTATTATTAATTCCACGCTATGAATCTATCCTTTTGAAATCATAAGACTTAAAACGCCAGAAAGAAAATCGCCATCTCTACTCGGCGTCGAGAGGTGCCCTGGGCGCCTTGTTGTCCACCTGGATGCCTCCCCTCTTCTTCTCGTGGCTGTCGGGCATCGGGAGAGCCCAGCCGCCCTCACCTTCGGGAGTAGAGAGCCACAGCCGTAGCAGATGTCGACGCGGGGCGGGAGGAGCGAAGTCTAGCATCTGTTAGCCCAAATATCTCTTGAAAAAAAGTCCTCTGGCTCGATGCTCACCTTTGTACGCCGTCCGTGCGTGGAGGAGATGCGAGTTGCTAACGAACTGGATGTCTCCCACCTCCAGCACCATGTGTAGCGCCAGCCGCTGCGCCGTCTGGTCCAGAATCAGCGCCGCACGCTCCTGCTCCGGCGACAGGGCCGGAATGATGCCAGCATCAGAGAACCTCTTCAGCGAGCGGATGTAATACGGATCCCACTTTGTGTACACCCTGCCCTTGCCACCATTCTCGATATAGACAATCGGCTGCCGTGTGAACTCCTCCTGGCCCACCGACACCTCTCCCTTCCTATCGAAGTACCATATCGGCTTTGTGAGAAGCTCGGCAACATCCGGGTGCTCCTCCTGCAGCGTGTTCCACAGGTTATGCGAGCTAACGATGTCACTTTCCCCACCCTCAGCCGCGCGGTGTACGCAGAGCAGGCCGACAACGTCGCCGTCGTCGGTATGGAAGAACTGCCGGGCCGCCGTGCGGTAGATGCGCACCTTGTGGATCTGCGTCGGGTCGTCGCCGACATCCTTGACGTGGCCGAGCACGTGGCCGAGGCCGTTCTGGGAGACGAAGTAGCCGATGTGGGTGCCAAGTCCCATATAGGCTACGGCGGTCTTGTGGGGGCCCCATTCCACGGCGGGGAAGCGCTTGAAGAGGAGGAAACCCTTGCCGTTAAGTAGGTCCTCGCGAAGGTCGGCGAGGAGTGGGCTTAGCTTCGGCAGGGGGAAGAGCTCCTGAAAGGGCGGACAAAGAAAATGCATTAGCAACCGCGGTCTATTGGCTTTGATAGGTTTAGTAGTATTGGGACTGTAGGAGTTGACAAACCTTTGAGATGCCCTCCAACGCCGTTCCACTAGCGATGAAGGCATCGGCGGTCTGCCCTAGCTCCTCGATCTCTTCGTCCGTGAGTGGATGGGTCCACGCTTCCGGCTTAGTCTCAAAGTCTTCCTTCTTCCAGGCGGTGGGGCCTGTGATCCGTGTGGGGAACTCGGAGTACGGCTTCAGCGCATCGTACAGCGGGGGGTGCTGGCCCGAGGTCCTGATACCATCGGGGAATATGTCCCGGGGTGCATGATCATTTTTCGACCTGATCTGCGAAGCAGGGATGTCGTCAAAGGTCAGAGCAGGGGCCATTTTGGTCGTTCGTGAACAGGGGTTGTAGGCAATGTGATTAGAAAAGCGTGTGCAGCGTGGGATTGGATTGTATAGCAAGCCACTTTCGCCGGATTGGGAACTGCTCGAGGTTGAGGCAGTATATATAGGCATAGGCCGGGTTCGATGTCTGAATCGCTTGTTTTATCTGCTTTATGTCTATCATGTTTATTGCCGAGCTCGCTAGAGTATATGATCACTAACTGCGGGGTTGTGATGGCGTGCTTCGGCTATCGTTAAGCCAAGGACAAACACTTGTACAACGTCAGCCCATAAATCAATTGCGCGATCACTTTTACTCACCCAGAAGCCCCACTAAACTCCTTCTTTCGGGTGAACAAGCACTACATTGTATGATGATGACCGGAGTAGTTGGGCATCCAAGGTGTAACATGTGGGGCAGTCCGGCAGCGGTACAAACTCGTCGCGTTTGGACCAGTAATACTCGGTTCTAGCTTTACAAATACACGCAAGTGCATCCATGTAGTTGCCGCTGACAGCTGTTGGTAATCTTCGCTTGACGTTGTCTGGACTTGATCGACAGGGATACTTACACATGTTGAGTAATCTGTCGATTGCCGAGATAGTGTCGCCGGCTCTGCAAGCACCGCCAAAGTGCCCAACCGTCGGTGCAACTACCCCACAATTTATCCGGGAGGTAATGTATTACTCTACATTCCATAGGAATGTTAATGGAAGCTGGGTTATACCGAGCACTAGGGCCGATTGATAGTTGTGTTTATATAATCTCGTGTCCAGTTGCATTGCATTACATGCGGAGATGTAGCAATGAGGCTGTCATTGGTCAAAGCTGACGAGAACGCTTTCAGCCGACGTCACATCATGTGTACATAGAAGAATACGACTTGTTAACCAGTGCAGATAATTGTGTTTCTTTCACGACTATTTAGTTGTTCAAACAATCACTACTCAAAATTAATGCCCCAAGATATAGATTGAAGTAAACAAATCCACCCCCTCAGGTTCGTGTTCACGCCTAGAAGCTCTTCAGCAAACGCCTCCACCACGGCAAATGGCTGAGGTCCAAGGCCCCCGTCGCGGTCTCCTTGAGCCCCTCCAAATCCCTCCTCCTCCCAGCCTGCAGATCAATCTCCTCCAAGGCCCAAATCTTCGTCTTGAAGACGAACTTGTACACCAGGTAAATTATGACGAAGAGAGGAAGTAGGATATACGCGTCCACGAACTTCCCTGCGTGGAAGGGCGCGAACGTCGACCACCCCTGGACGAAGGCAAGGAAGACGTTTGCAAAGAGCCCGAAGTAGGCGTTGTAAGGGTACCACTTGGCTTGGAAGGGCAGCTCCTCGGGTGAGTGGCCCTGGGCCGCCCAGGCACTACGGAAGCGGATGTGCGTGAAGGAGATGGACCCCCAGACGAGGAACGTCGACACGCCGCTGAGGTTGACGATGTAGCTATACGCCGCCGCCGCGCCCGTGCTCACGTTCATCATGGAGAGGGCGCCGAAGAGATTCGTGAAGATGATGGCGGGGATGGGGACGCCGCGCTTGTCCGTCCAGCCCAGGAACCGCGGCGCCTTGCCGTCCTGCGCCATGAAGAGGATGGTGCGCGACCCGATGTAGATGGACGAGTTGATGGCCGAGATGCATGTGACGAAGATAAAGGCGTTGATCAGGTGGACACCGCCCTGCCACCCGGCGTTCTGGATGGCGATGGACATGGGGCTCTTTACGGCCCCGCCACCGGTGACGAGCTCGTCGGCGTTCGAGGGGCAGGTGAGGCCGAAGAAGATTGCGGACCCCATGTAGACGAAGATGATGCGCCAGAGGACCTGGCGGATGGCGAGGGGCACTGCGTAACCGGGGTTCTTGGTCTCGGTGGCCGCGACGGCGACGGACTCGACGCCCGCGTAGAAGGTGGAGCAGAAGACGAAGACGGTAGCAACGCCCCGGAAGCCGTTGGCGAAGGCGCCTGGATCTCTCCAGTACTCGCTCCCGAGAGCATCTACGCCGGGGATTCCTCCTCCAACATAGCTATATGAACCAATACCATTAGTTTCTTATCTTTCACTTTGTCGTAGTTGCCGTTGGGGTTAAAAGTGAGGCGAAACACATACATGATGGAGAACAGGAAGAACGCAACGAGACCGACCAGCTTCAGAAGAGCCAGCCAGAACTCGGCTTCGCCGAAAGTCTCAACACCCAATAGTTGGAAACCTAAGAAGGCAACCTAGAACAAGGCACGGTGGGTCAGCTATAAGATCTGGTAATAACCCCCATCGATTAGGGAAGTATAAGGGACAGGACTAAAGTGACAAAAGTTTCTTACCCAAAAGATCAAGAAGTACCCCCAGACTGGGACCTGGGGCCCCCAGAGAGTGAAGATACTAGAGATGACATTATACTCGTTGGCCAGCACGCAGAACCAGATGATGTAGTAGTTCCAGCCCACGGCGACGCCAAAGGCCTTGTCGACGAACCGGTCCGCAAGGCCGGTGAATGCGCCCCCACTCGGATACAGGGTGGTCAATTCTCCCAGGCTCTGCATGACGCTATATAGTGGATTGCAGTTAGTAACACAAGTGGCTGAAAATGACACGATGAGGCGGGTCTTACCTAAAAGCGATAATCCCGATTGTCCCGAACCCGATGATCAGCGACGCCGGCCCGCCACTGGCCAACGCGCCTCCCGAGCCGATCAAAAGTCCCGGACCGATGATGCCGGCCAGGGCCATCATGCTCAGGTGGCGGGTCTTCAGCCCGCGCTTGACCCCGGTCTCGGGGTCGATGAGCTTGAAGTCATCGGCATGGCTGTCGCTATCCGATGGCCCCTCACCCGCGGGGGGCGTGAAGCTCTTTGGTGGGTCAAGCATCGTTCACGTCGCGTCTCGTTGCGTGTCCGGATGTTGATTTGCGAGTGTTTAGAAGAGGGGAAGGGTATTGGGATGAGTACAAGTTACACCAAAAAAAGTAAAGCTCGCAAACTCTCTTTGCTCCCCAGACTGTGTGTGGGTGGCGCGGGCGCGTTTTAGGAGGGGAGTCCGGTGGAATGGATCGGTTCAGGAGGATGCGACTGCAAGGTCCCGGTACGACACCAACGAGGGAAGCAAAAAAAGAAGGAATGGGGAGTGTAAGCAGTTTTCACCCGGCGCGCGGAGAAAAGGGGATCTATCTCCGTTTTTTGTGGATTCCTTCTTCTTTTCTCGGCTGTACTTCGTGTAGACTATAAGCTACGGCGTTAGACTGCAAATGCAAATTGCGGATACCGAAGGCCTCCCAGGATACTTGTACTCATAGTACGGAGTGTTGCGCACTGATTCCCCTCCCCCCACCCTTTACAACCCTCCATGGGACAAATAGGGCCAGAAACTGGAGAATATGGTCAGAAGGAATGACGGGGGACGGGCGGTCGATGGCGCAATCGCACCCTTGTAGGCCTGGCCATTGGGTTCTGACGCAGTCGACCCCACGAACAGCCCTGGTAGACGGGGGTATAGCGCGTGGGAGAATATGGTCTAGTCCAGATCCGTCCTAGCTTCGCCAAGCGAATTTGGTGGCGGGATGACGATCAGGGCCATTTCCATGGATAAAACTCTGCATTGGGTTTGGTTAGTTTATATTGCAGGGGACACTAGAAACTCGAGTCTTGAACCCAGGCACCACTACTCCGTACTTCTCGCCTTGCCGTTAGTCTACTCCGTAGCTTCGTTGAAGAAGGAAGAAAGGGCAAGAAGAATAGGAAGAAGGAGGGACGGATGAAAGAAAAGGGGAGAAAAGAAGCCGCGGACTCTACCTGTAAATCTATAATCCGCGCCTAAGCATCTACTTCTACGTATGTAATTAATTCTTGCTTTGAACTGTTCGAATATGGATACCCCCACATTGTTTCGTCGTCATCGTGGAGAACTCAGCTCCGTTTGCCAAGACATGCACACGAGAACTAATATTACACGGCGCCGACGCGAGGCAAGAACCAATATATTAGTAGAAGCCTGTCGCATGACCCTCCTCAGCAACCTAAGATACCATTTTCTTCCCATCGCAGCTAGCGGGGCCGAAAATAGAAGGGCGGACTCCCGTTTGGGTTGGGACTAATATTACCTCTCGTGGGGCTGGTTTGTTTCGTCTTGGCGTAGGGCTAAGGGCGGATAAGGGCGAGGAACCGGTGGTGCCCCATAATGGCACGCTCCGTGCGGCACTCTACTGCCGCCAAATATTAAGATTATAACGTGCTGAGTAGATTCGTCATTCTGCTTAGCGGTCCAGTCGCTTCGGATGTGGACGACGGACAACTAAGAGACTACCATGCACACACTAAGTAACTTACCTTACATGAAAGGTACTGCCTATTTGGAATGGCCTGCCTGGCGCGCCTCTCGTTGGCTAATCTTGACGCCCTATGAAGGCTTGCTCTCATGACATATTGTTCTCCTCGGATAAAAATGGAGAGCCAGACCAGGATTAGTTCCAACCCAGTGAACCCATGACCACGTATATTATGTATCACAGCCACGTAGTATCAAGCATAAGCAAGGTCCGATAGGACCTACATTCCACCTTTGTCACCCCCTTCTCAACCAGCTACTTTAAGTCCTAAACCTGTTAACCTCCCTTGGGCAAGAAGGCTCAGACAACCTACAGTCAGTCTCAGACCAGGCGACTGACAACTTCTTGGAGTTGTGTCCGGAAATCACAGGATTATATCATCATGAGGCAAGGGAGGTTAAGGTAAAGTAGTATTACGTCGCACGATGGAGTAAGAAGCACCAAGGTGATAGCCCGTGAACCAAGCTACATTCTGCTAATTTCTCCTCCTTTGTTGCTAGATGCATTCTACCCGATTCTCATCTCGTATCCCATACTATCGTGGGCTCCGCTGTTGAAGGGAAGCCCAAGTGGTGCCCGTGTCGCTCAGCAATGGTACTTGACCTTGCATTGTTTCTTCTCAAGAGTTAGCTCCGCATCACAATATAGGTGGGTAGGGTCGATGTAGGTAAATACTCACACACCAATGCTGGCAATTCCCAGAGCAGCACTGTTCATCTATCATGTCAACTACTCTTCTTGTCATAACGCTCCACAGTCTACTATTCCGGTGTATACGCTGCACTTACGCCATATTTCTTGCAAGAGGACGGGAGACAGGACGAACTGTCAAGGGAGACATCGCCGTCGGAGGCAGGGTTGGGACCTGCCATCACGATGGCGGCGGAGAGGATGGCGAGGATGTAGGAAAACTGCATGTTAGGAGCTCTCGCCAAGGTGTATGAATGATACCGATGGTGGCTGGTGTTGTTCTTAGATCGGTTCAAAATTGTTGAGATGACGGTTTGGGAGGAGAGGCAAACACAGAAGATATCGTCGTCTCTTTATACCTTCTTCTTGGCTTCCCAGCTCCCAGCTCTAACCGCGGTCTCGGCATGTACGGAAGCGAAAGGTCACGAAGCGATCACTCTTCCCAAAGGATGGTTCGATTCGTCCCCGGAAAAGGTCACATTATCACGAACTCGTATTTCGTGGAACCTTCCCATGAGGGTATATCGGTCCGTTAATAAATTTGTGTATCGTAGGCCCAGGTGAGGGACTGCGTGGCAACCATCCCATATCTGGATTCCCCGGTCTGTCGGTGCACGAGCGATATATGGTGGAAGTACAGAAACCTTATCCAGTCATGGCTACCTTCACGGCTTTACTGTCGTATGTTCTCCTGAAATATACTTACCACGAAGAAGTCAGTTTCCGATGAAGCATCCAGCTACGTCTCACACGTACAGGTCCAATCGTGCGCCTCATTTTCACGATAGTCTTGAATCCATGAGAAGGCAAGTATGGTCTGGGCAGAGCTGTGAGGTAGTCCTGTGACAGGACCGCCATCGAATATAATCGAAATCCATGGTGAGAAACATCTCCGCATTTGCGAAACGTTACTCGACGGTAGTTCCAATTCGATGAATCTCTGACCAAGAGGATGCACCGAGGGAGACTTTACATACCGATCATATGAGTGCCGTATTAACCGGTAACATGGCGCAAAGTTCGAATATTAATCAAGAATTAGTAAACAGGGAATAGTCTGTGCTCGGTTCCGGGCTCTCGCAACGTTACCTAGGGTCGTCTGGGGGTATCACAGCTTTTAGCATAGATGTTGTGACACGAAATATCTCCCAATAAGCGTACTCTAACGCAGGGGATTAGGAGCACACGAGATTTCCTCCCCAAGCGAGTGATTTCCCCTATGGTGGAACGTAAGAGCGTCGTAACGGGGCCCGGGGATGACTACCACTCTCGGTTTAGGAGGTTTATCCTCAAGGCATGATGCGTGCCAGCATCTCGATGGCTTGTCGCAAATAACAAATAACACATACATGTAATTGAGTAGTATTAGCCAGCACCCAGAGATTACAGGTATTAGATGAATAATATGAACTGGAACGATACACATACGTTATGATTAACATCAACTGTTCTGTTACCTTACAGTCGATCCAGGCATGCCATTCTTCATCTCACAATACGCCAGAGGCGGGCACGTGGAACAGGTATCAGGGCACCACTGCTCTAGCGGGAAAAAGAGGGAAGGGGGGGGGGCACTTTTCTCCTCATGCTGTGTCATAAACCACAAAAGGAGTAGCACGGCGGAAAAAGATACGATTACCCGTTCGTGAACGGATACCCCTATTTATATTCGTGCCTAGACACACTCAGAGTCACTTATCGCAGGTGCTGAGAATGGAGGGAACTCCTGATAATCAATTTGAATACGAAGTAAATGTATAAAGCCAACTGTAGCCATTCAACCCCATCATAAGAAAATAATAAAATACCATGAAAACCAACCCGTGAGGTATTACGTCAAACTCATAAAACCCATGAAATTCCTACCAAGCCTGCGTAAACTCCGGCGTTGCTGCCATTGACTGAAGGGTCTTTACAAAAGAAAGGGTATCATTGCTTGCTTCTTTCGGCGTATGTGCGGTGATCATTGATCTAGGTGTTCCTGAGCGAAAAGTTGAGGATTTGGGTGACTGTTGAAAATGACGAGTCGGGGTTCTAGGCGAATGCGGGAGGTGGTGAACCGGGGTTTTGGGTGACGGTAGGGAAGAGACGGAAGTGTCCGTCTGGTCGGAAACGGATAGGGTCGGGAGCCACGACTCCACCCAGGACTTCCGATCTTGATTCCAAGAGAACCGGAAGATGGTGTTGTTAGGGGAGCGAGGTGGCCGGGCCAGTGAAGGCGTCATAGCCTCAGGGCTGGTTGGCTCTTCCGCCGGTGAAGGCGGAAGGGAACTAGCTGGGAGAGCTGAATTGAAAACGCCGGCACTTAATTGGGTGGCGATCCTTCGCACTGATGTTGGCGGCTTTTCGACATTGGTCGTGATGTTCAAGTTCGACTTGATAGGTGTGTGCCGCATCTGAGTCCGCTGGCGCTTGGCGGATGCTGGTCGATTGTAAGGCACTATTGGGCTGTCAGGATTCCGTCGCGGAAGCTGGTCCTGCGACGCTGAGCGAGATCGGCTCCCGTGGATCGCACAGTCCTTGGATGGACGTTCTTCAATAACTCGGAACTGGGAGAGATCGATGGGGCCTGCAGATGTGGAACGGTGCACCCTCCTTGACGATGACCGAGGCTGCTGACTGGAATCCCGCCCGGACGGAGAGGGAAGTATCTCGTGAGTATCCTGTCTCGACGAAGAACGAGGTATCGGACGGAAATCTCGGCTAGATGAAGGACGAGGTGTCTCGTGAACATCCCGCCTAGAAGAAGGACGAGGTGTCTCGTGAACATCCCCCCTAGAGGAAGAACGAGGTACATCGCGAACACCATGCCTCGAAGAAGACTTAGTTGCTTGACGACCATCCTTTCTTGAGGAGGGGCGGGGTATTTGACCGGCTTCGGCGCCATTGGGCCTGTGAGTCCTCGAGCGGCCCCGACTTCGGTCCCTAGCCTTCTTCGCCGGTGCTGCGGTGGGCATGACGAATGTCGTTGCTGGGAGAAAGGGACCTGCCGGCGATCGGCCGCGCTCAACGGCGACACGTGTCTCGCTTCGGTATCGAGCTCTGCTAGTCTCAGGAGTATTCGGCCGTCGCTCTCTCTGAGAAGTCTCGTGGCAACTGGGGCTCCTCATCAACGCAAGATTGCTTTTGGTGAGTTCTCCTATCCTCTGGGATTTTGGGGGCGCGGAATAGGTCAGGGGTAGGAGCATGGGTGCTGCAAAGACAGGCTGTTCCTGTTGGAGAGCGGCCTTTTCCAAGTCCCTCACCACGCTCGATGGCCGCTTCTTGGTGGTTGGAGGAGTATCCCTAGGCAGGCCCGTGGCTTCCGACAAACTTCTCCGATGGATATTCTCGACCACACTCGTCACTTCGTGGACAGGAACCACAGGTGTCGCGTGGGCAGGAAGCCGCTCGATGACGACGGTTTGGGTAGGGACAGGGGTTTGGCGACGAGCGGATGCGTTGGAACCGGACTGCGCATCGTACTTCTGAGGTGGGTCCAGGCTTCCGGAATCCTTCGTGGAGCTAAGCCCGGTGAAGTCCGTTGAGACGGATTGGCTCGGGGAGAGGTCACCTTTCCTCATCACCGGGAATACTGGGGGGAGGTTCCAGGGGTGCAATGGCTTGTCTGTGGCGCTGTATAAGGGAGATTGGAGAATAGCCACTTCTCCACCCAAGATTTGTGGAGGCGGTGGGTTGAATTGCATGGGGGCGTAATTAATGGGAGACATGGGGTGGTGACGGAGGGGAGACATCGTATGCGCATCGATGTATCGCTTAGTCCAAGACTCGGTGGGCGGAACAGTGAGGCGGGGACGCCGGGAGAACGGCGTAGGGCTAGGCCCAGTGGGCGTAAGAACGTTCGAAGGTATTGGCCGCAGGGCATCCAGACTGGTATTGAGCGAAAGCTTCGGCTGCCCCCGAGGCTTTGGCATCGTTCCACTCACGGGTGTCTGAGGCAAATTGTCGGCACGAAGGACCTCGGAAATGGTCGATACACCGAATGGGGCAACAGGCTTTTCGGCCTGCGCATGGGTGTTGGGGAAGGGAGCTGGCGATGCAGGAATGGCCGTGTCATCGTAGAACCGTTGTGGGTGAGCCGAAGGTGCACTGTCCGCACGTGGCCGGTAGACCAGCTTCCCCCACGGCTCCTTGTCGGTATCTACCACCAGAAGCTCTCTATCGCTCCGGCCCAGGATACCATACACGTTCACCTCGCCGTTTTTTAGGCCGAGGATTGCGCTGGTACCGGCGTAGACAACGTCTTCTTCGGTTCCGGTACGGTTCGCAAACACGACAACGACCTCCTCCTCGCTATCTCTGTTGATGATGGGCTCCAGTCGCGATACCCAATGCATCAGGGTGTCCATATCAGGCTCGTGCGGAGAGCGGCTGAAGAGCCGACCTTCTTGGTTGGTTGGACATGCTAACGAGACAATGACAAGGTTCGATCGTACTTGTAAGACGTGACTT
Source organism: Cephalotrichum gorgonifer (assembly GCA_900312665.1). Taxonomy (NCBI): domain Eukaryota; kingdom Fungi; phylum Ascomycota; class Sordariomycetes; order Microascales; family Microascaceae; genus Cephalotrichum; species Cephalotrichum gorgonifer. The sequence goes on from ONZQ02000003.1 coordinate 1,592,039, forward strand.
GCAAACTCAAAGGATCCCGGAAGACTGTCGAAACGAGAGGGACTATATAAAACGATAATGTCAGCGGTAGTCGAAAGTGGGTAGAAACAGGCAACGACACATGGTACTGGGTAGAGGTGGAAAGGCAGAGAGAGGGGCGTGGGACGTACGCAATATCTGTAGAAATACCGATCGTGACATTCTTGACGCCAGCGATATCCCCGTTGAAGAACCCACCCTGGCCTTCAAGAGCCCATGTCTCGTCCGTAGTCAAATGACTTTTCCGGTAGCTAGCTACAGTCTGGCCTTCACCATCGACGATGATAGCTGAGTTGTAATACTCGGGCGATGCGGGCCACTTCTGTGACACATCGACCTTCTCGGGGTACCCCACGACCACGGTGCAGTCGTACTTCAGAGCAACTGTTCGTGCCCAAAGGCTGCTGGTTCCTGAGCCAGTAGGTTCGAGGTGAGGGAATATTTCGGCGAGGGACTTGAAGTTGTAGCCTAAGGAGGATAGATGCGTAAGTACATTTCCGATTTTGGGGAGGAGCGAGATGGCGTTATCTCCTTACCCGTGAAGGCGAGCTCGGGCAGCACCAACACGTCCAGGTCCTCAGGGTTATCCTTCAGCAGAACGGCGTCCGCTCTGGAAAGGTTGTTGTTCACGTCACCCCTGACCGGGGCGAACTGTAGACACCCTATCCTCATCGTGGTAGTGTCGACGGGAATTGGGATGGTTGACAAGAAGTCTCGGACGCGGTGTCGTAGGGCGAGGGAGGATTAAAGTTTGCGAGACTAGACCCCGTGTGGCAAGTATCTCCCAACAACTAGGTCCGGGCTATTGCTCGAGTCGAAGTGTTACCGCATCCTGTATCTGTTGAACAAGTATTACAGGGACTAAGATGAAAAGACATGAAATCATGGGTGGGGTGGAGGAGGGAAGCGAGATATAGATCCACAGTAAGACCCAGAACGGAACACGACGCGCTTGGGGAAGGGGGAGGGAAAAGGGCGAAAAGGGATGAAACAGCGCCAAATGGCCGGGTTGTGGGCCTCCCCCTATGTTTTTGAAACGAGCGGCCTGGAAAAAGGCTGGGGGACGGGTGACACAAGCGCTAGCAAGGAGGGATCGAAGCATGGGGGAATTTGTGAGCTGGAAGTATTGTTGCATTGGGCAACCTCGGTCAGCCTGTGGTGGGGATTATACGATGGGCCAAGTGCCCGGGGAGTCCAATGAGCCGCACCGACGGTTGCTCTTGTCACCCTCCGCCTTATTTTAGACCTGGGGCAGGCGCTAAAAGATAAGCAGGAACCGTGTTGTCGGGACGGGATACACATTAAGTCAGAGGCAAGGGCGGCCCATAGAATGCTCTGCCTGTCCTGTGAGACCAATTGTAGAAGTGGCGCTCGATCTATCTGCACGGGAAATTGGACTCGTGCTCGAATATGCAGGAAGGGGGAGCATATGCTAGTAATTTGCGTCCAGTCATTTGAATCTTGGGCGCCAGCTAAGGTGCAGCTTCGCTCCTTTGGACAGGTGCAGTGGTGTGAAGAGACAAAACAAGGCACTTCGGACAGAGGTAGCTGCGCGCGGCCAAAAAAAGCGGGAGGTGACCTTTTACCAAAGTATCCTATAGGTCCGTGGTGGTCAAGATCGTGGTCTCCGAGGATGCTGGTCGGCGCCAACTGCAATCATTGGGTGTGAAGGTGGGTCAAATCTATATTTGGCTATTATTCGGCCAAGCTTCACCGCTTGGGCGGCGCGTAAATGCAGGGGCAGCCCACCAGCGTGGGCCAGTGGCAGCACGAGTATGTAAGCGCTGTCTTCCCGGTTGGGGAATGATGACACCTCAACCTCACACGATCCATCCAATGACTTCCTCGCATCCCATCCCAGGTACGAAGAGTCCGAAACGTGACCACATATTTGTACGACAACGCAAAAAAGTAAACAAAAATAGCTATGGCGACAGCTGGCTGGATTAAGCTTTTTGTCACGACCCGGCCACCTCGGCGAGGTGTTCCTGCTCTACCTTCCGAATCGAGCTGCCAAAGCACCTGAAACGAGCGCCCTCCCAATCCCCTTGGCCGTTGCCTGTTGCAGTGGGATGCGAATGGACCCTTCGGGATACATATCCCGCCTTGACCCGTACCCTTCTTGTACTCATGGAAGCCCAGGCTCTCAATTCGTCCGATCAGGGTGGCTTGATCCTTCAAGCTTGCTTATATTTCGGATTTGTGAGTGACCTACCGGCCCGCCGGCGGGACTAGCCCCGAGTATGTTGTAATTGTGCTTGTAGTCTCCCTCGGTCGGCCCGTCGTAAATACATCCCTCAGGCGCTGCGGATCTGGGGTCGAGGCGCCCACCTCCTTGGCGAGAACCACACACGGACCACAGTCCCCTCCTTTGAACGTTTCATCTAAGCGCTGCGGCGGCTCGGAAATTGCACTCACGGTGCTGGCAGGCCACGTATTAGACATCCTGCCTCGCCGACTGATCGTCGTCGTATGGTCAGGTTAGGTCCCTGTCGGGGCCTCCACTGCTTGTCCAGGCACGCATATCCGCCTGGTCACGCTTCTTAGAGTCCATTGGACGCCGATACAAATACGTAGCTCTGGCCAGTGGGGTGCCTTTTTTTCCACCGATGGAGAGCGCGCTCCCCTACCTTACTGTGCTGGTGATTCTATAAACGCGGGCCGCCCTTGCTCTTCCTGAGATTCTACGAATCATAGTAATATAAGGTCCTCTGGCTTGCAAGTCTCTCCTTCGACGTCGGTTGAGGCCGGCCCTGTCTCCTGTATAACTGTATCACCATCGCATTGTTCCTCTGTAATTCTCCCATTTACCTTGCCCTAACATGGCCACAAGCCTAGGGCTTACCTGCTCGGCGTGCAATGCCGAGGGGTCATCTGTATGTTAGCTAGTACTGCAACATTCCCGAGACTCGGAAAATATTAAACACCTAGTGGCCTCCATTCAGATATGGGCTAATGACGGAGTGGCTACTTGCTTACGTCCTACCATAGGATGATCGCCTCTCTTGGTATGCATTATTCACAAAATTAGACCATCGTACCCATATCTATCCGTTGCCATCTCACGCTTCACGCGATCGGATGGGAAGCGTCGGTATCTGGGGGTGAAACCATTCCCGGAACTACATAGATGCATAAATTGCTGCAAGCGGGGTCGTGATGTCATCTGATCGACACTTTCTCGTGCTGAATCTCATACAGATTTGGAGGATTATGTAGAGCGGATATATGGAGCGGATAACCCGATCATACTGAGGTAACATATTCAAGGAATCGTCACAGGCAGTCTAGAAAATAGACATATTCCCGTTTTAGGAAAGAAAGGTTAAGGCGTGGCTGTATCCGTTATAGGAAAGTAAGGTTAGGTGAAAGAGGGGGCGACTGTTTCTTGTCAGGGGGAGGGGCATGTCTCCTTTAGGAAACAAGGGCCAAGGTGGAGTGGATTCCAAGTTTGTCTGCCGTTGTAAAAGGAAAGGGTAGTGACGATCGCGTGGACTGGTTGATAACTTATCCATTTAAAGCAGCTTCTTACGTGGGTCCTGGGTGGATTAGACCAGCCTACCCCAGCCTACGTTTAATCCCTGGGCTCATTCATCCTTGGATATTAGGGGAATTATCTTGGAGTAAGCGTCCCTACACTGCAGATAAGAGTGTATATTATGCTGCTTCGGGGATTTCGTCTAGCTCCCCACTGTGGGGGATAGCGGAGATATCAATCCGAGTGCCGATCCATATAATCCCGTCTTCCCTTGGATGATGTTGTGAGATATAACTATTACTCGGTTCCGCCCTATCTGTACATATCTCTTGTTCCTATCACTCTCCTTTTGGCCTGTGGTTGGTGGTTGGCACCAAACGCTTTTCTTTCTAGAACTTCGACGTGGCAGTACTTGGTTTCGAATGCACAGATAACAGTCTCCAACGAACATCGCACTCCCCTCTTGATAGCGAATTATTTTACCATGGGCCCCTCAGGAGGTGCCTCCCCTACAGGGGATATCGAGATCGCCTACGGGCCTTCTGGTATGCGTCCTACCTCCCTGCGGAATGATGCGGCTAACAATGTCATTCTTGAAGGCATCAAAGGGCTGGCTCGAGAACCATACATCTTCTTCCTCGCATGCTTCGCTAGTATTGGAGGCGTTCTCTTTGGGTATGTAGAAGCTCACAAGTTCAAGGACCAGACGAGTAGCTCATCGGTTTAAAAATTAGTTATGATCAAGGTGTTATATCTGGCGTGCTAGTGATGAACAACTTTGTAAGTTACGTTGGCAGTAGCCCTTCAGACACCCAAACTCAGACGCTCACTCTACACTTACAGGGCAAGCAATTCCCGACACTCGCGAATGACCCAGTTCTCCAGGGCTGGATGGTTGCCGTCCTCACCCTCGGGGCTATGTTCGGCGCCCTCGCCAACGGCCCCATCGCCGACCGCATCTCCCGCCGATGGTCCATTCTCCTTGCCAACATTGTTTTCCTTATAGGTTCCATAATTCAGGCTGCTTCCGTCAACGTCCCCATGATGTTTGTTGGCCGCTTCATTGCTGGTCTCTCGATTGGTCAGCTCTCGATGGTGGTGCCGCTCTACCTGAGCGAGCTATCGCCACCGAACCTGCGTGGCAGCCTGGTGTCCCTCCAACAACTAGGAATCACTGTGGGCATAATGATAGCGTTCTGGCTTGACTATGGAACGCAGTACATCGGTGGTACGGGTGACGGTCAGTCACCTATCGCATGGCGGCTGCCCCTTGCTCTACAGTGCGTGCCATCGATTGCACTTGCGGCTGGTACATTGTTCCTCCCGTATAGTCCCCGTTGGCTCATGATGAAAGGTGTGTAGTATGTCTATTATGAGATATATAGATCGATATGACTAAATGAACAACAGACCGCGAAGATGAGGCACAAGCAACACTCATCCGCATCCGTCGTGTCCCAGGGTCGGACCCCCGGGTCAGGCTTGAGCTCCAAGAGATCAAGGCAATGCAAATTTTCGACAAGGAGACAACCGAGTTCATGTATCCTGGTATCAAGTCACCTGTGGCACTTACCTACCAGACATACAAGTCCCTGTTTGTGGTGCGCCATCTGAATCGCCGGCTATTGATCGCCTGCCTGCTTCAGATCGTCGGGCAATTTACCGGTTAGAAATCCAACACACTTCCAACTCTGACTAAAACTAACATAAACAAGGTATCAATGCTATTATATACTACGCTCCTCAGATCTTCGGCAAGATTGGGTTGGACGGGAACTCCATCAACCTCCTAGCCACTGGTGTCGTTGGCATCATAAACCTGCTGGCGACTATCCCTGCTATCATGTTTATTGACCGATGGGGCCGCAAAACGGTCACCCTCATTGGTGCTACTGGCATGGGTATCTCGCAGCTCATAGTCGGTGCTATGTATGCTGTATACAAAGATTCCTGGGCAGACCATAAAGCTGCGGGCTGGGCCACGGCTGCCTTCGTCTGGATCTACATCATCCACTTCGCGTTCTCCATGGGATGTATCATCTGGATTGTACCAGTAAGCCATTTCCCCCCTCTTCGAGTCCTTCTCTGTGCCACCTTAGCGTGGGAGGTTGAGGTAAAAAGCTAACAGCGTGCTAGTCTGAGATTTTCCCCCCTGGCGTCCGCTCCCAGGCTGTCGGTGTCGCTATTGGGACGAACTGGCTTGCCAATGTACGTATTTGTTGATTTTTATCTTTACATTGATTCGAGGATACTAACAGCAGCCAGTTCATCGTTGCTTTGATCACATCTCGTATGCTAGAAGCCATCCAGTATGGCACATTCTTCTTCTTCTCAGGTAATCCTTGCCTTAAATTACGTGGTTATTACAACCCGTTAGGCTAACTTGGGGTTAGGATTCTGTATTTTCCTCTTCTTCTGGGTGCTCTTTGGGGTCCCAGAGACAAAGGGTGTGCGTATAGAGGAGATGGACAAGCTCTTCGGCGGAAACCAGGGCGAGCAGGATATGACAAGGATGGCCCGAATTAGAAGGGACCTCGGAATTACGGGGGACAACACCGCTGACCAAAAGAAAGATATCAGGGATGATGTTGAAGCTGAGCAGGTTGAGTAGTGGTAGGGAGATATGCCATCTCGACCTAGGGCAAATCCGGCTCGTTAGAGACGGATTCTAGGCTCTTTCTTGTACTACTGGCTGGAAATCAATAATCAGTCCGTGCCCATTCAGGATGGGGAATTATGTTACCCAAATGTTCATACGTACTAGCTTCCCATATTACCCGTGGCCACGGCCCTGCGATGCTGCATATTGGTCCCACACCTCACATCAGCATCACAGGGCCCACGACTTAGCCCTCGATAAATTCGAGGATTCTCATGCGATTGTGGCATTAGAAGAGATTTCTAATCGGAGGGGAATTTGTCAGCAACCCCCCCATCTCCATTTCTCCGGTTGCTATTACCAACCGATCTTACATAGGGGTGCTTATTAGTCCTCGTTGATGCGGGGGAGAGGAGAGGCTAACGAAATACCGGACCCATCTTTCCCCTTTCTTCATGCAACCCCCGCCAACCGCCACCGGCACCAGGCACCACCACTAAAATCTCCCCGCCTTTGCGCCTCCCTGTTTTGACCCACCTCTTATTATAAGTCAATGAGTATTCAAAGATTTGGTGAACAGGCTACTTGGGTTGGGAACTAAGACCTCGGCCCTTAGCTTATATCCTCTTGGGTATATTACTTTGCTACCAACTACGAGTACCAAACGTTGTGTTAGGATTCTGAGGTTGGTCGGGGCTTTTTCGGGGGATTACTTGGAGGATATATAGGGTAGTAACAGTGCTTGGCACTTGCCAGAAGAGGTTTAACATCACCCAACCTTGCCGGGTTCCGGCCCGGAGCGACGGGTATATCGGGTCAAGCGGGCCAGGGAGACCGTCCTAAAAAGCCGTCCTTCAGCTTCACAAATCCCGAATTCCGAAGATCCTTTCCACCCTGTGTCTCTCTTAGCCGTTGCCCCATATCTTTGCAATTCAAACAATTACTCCACTTTCAGAATCTGCCGACCACTGCAGCAAACATGGAGCCATACACGGTCGACATGGGATCGCAGCATCCAAACTCTGTGCGGCTATTTGACCAGTTCCGCACCTTCCGCACCATTTACAAGGTCATCGACGGCCAACCCATCCACACCTTTTTCATCGTACCTAACGAGCTACCACCCGGTCCGCGCCCTTTGTTGGTGAGATTCCACGGGGGAGGCTTGGTTGAGGGTGAAGCTGAGGCTTCAATGCGGCCTTTGTAAGTTGCACCTCTCGCCCAATAAAGGATGTGCTTTACTGAGATAATCCCCAGCTTTCTGGAGTTGGCTCTCAAGCATGGCGCAGTTATCCTCACACCCGACTACCGTCTCCGCCCCGAGCACGAGGCGATGGAAGTGCTGGAAGATCTCCAGTCGTTCTGGCATTGGATTGAAGCCGGATCCGCGCAGAGTGTGTTCAACATCTCGCTCCCGGACATCACGATCAATGCTGAGAATCTGATGGTGGCGGGTGAGAGCGGGGGTGGGTATCTAGCCGTGCAGACAGCCCTGCTGGGCATGACGCAGCTGCAGATTCGGGTTCTCTTTCTGCAGTATCCCACCCTAGACTTGACGAAGTACTTACGTCTGGACAATATTAGCGAGGAAATGCTAAACTGTATTCTATGGGCGGATCTCGTTCCTTATTCCGAGGTCGAGGAGGTTTTGAACGGTCCGGACAAGGGGAAGCTGCGCACAAGGGCTCCATTCGAGTCGCGGATGCGTCTCTTTCAAGCTCTCATACAGGCCGGGAAGTTTTGCGACCTCGAGAAGGACGGGGAAGTGGTTGACCCCATGCGGGCATTGGAGCACGCCGGGCCGCTGCCACCTATTCTTTTGTATCATTCTAAGGAGGATGAGGCGCTCCCGTGGCAGCAAACTGAGGAATGGGCGGCGAAACTGAAGACGCTGCAACCTGACGTGCCCCTTTACCTGACGTTTCAGAAGGGCAGCCATGTGTTCGATGCGAACGACACCATGGCGACTCCGTGGTTGAAGGAGCCACTTGAATTTGTGGGAAAGTACTGGCCAGCCTGAGTACAAGGTAACAAAGTTACTTGGGTTACGTGGGTAGTAACACATCACTACCTAATCTAACTGACAAATTACATACACCTGTTATCTACTCCCACCAAGCGACATCAGTCTGTCGGAGTGTGTTGGTACCACAATGCACTTCACCCCCTCGCACATGGTGCGACATAAAGTCATCCAAAAACCTGACCTTCATACCAGCTTTCTCGTAGACATCGACAACGGCCTCTTCTATGATGTCCCTTCCGTCCACTATTGGACCCCATGGCTTGGGTGCCAAATACTCCGATCCCAGGACAAGTCCATTTAAAGACTCTGGAAAGAGGGATATTACCTGTCTCTCTCTAGGGGGCGCGAGGTTGAGACGCGAGGGGTGGCCGTCTGGGGTCCTGAGCCAGGGGTAAGTGACGTCGTGGAAGAGGGTCGGCATGCGAAGAACATCGCTGTCGGAGATTGGAATATCTTCTAGTAAGAGCGCGAGGTTTTGGTCGATATGTCTCTGGGCGTACGAATTGACATCGATGAAGGTGTCGTTAGCTAGTAGGCCGTCTATGGTCTCGTTTAGGAGACGCTCGTCAAGGAAAAAAGTCGCCCCGTCGGGGGTGGCATCTCCGTCATACGTAATGACAGGCGAATCGCCATGTCCCTTATCCGCCGCTTCTCTCAATATCTTCAGGGCGGAGGTGGTGTCTACCACGGCAATCGTAAATCCCAGTTCATTGTCGAAGGGAAGAAATTGGACAATCTCATCGACGTGGCCGATCGCCAGCCACCCAGCCTCGAGTATTAGCGGCGTCTGAAGCCCCTGGCTCTTGATAAAGGTCATCATTGAGGCAGCTGGATAGAGCTCGAAGTGTTTCCCCGTGATTACCCTCCCGGCAGGGTACTTCACACCCGACCTAGATACGTACGGAGGGATCGTTTCAATGTTCCCGCCGGAATTGATCTCTTCCCAGCCGAATCCTGAGCCCCGGCCTGGTTGGAAACCTCCGACGTTAGGTCCCCTTAGCTGCTCGAATACCTGCCGCCCTGCATGGCGAGTCGACTGTGCAGATCGGAGAAGGACTCGGAGGGAGATTGGGCCGTCGGGGCCGGGCATGCTTGCGTAGGCCGGCTCCAGAAAATCTTGGGCCCAGATGTCCATAGTGTCGTTGAATGGCAGTACGGGAATGTCATCCCGCATTTCCGCGACGTTTTCCTCGAGGGCCTCAACGAAGCGCGCTTGCCATGGAGATAGGTCCTTGTCACCTCTTGTTGTCAAGACGACCTCTGGTTCTTGGAGATGGTGGTGGACGAGCACTGGCGCTTGCTTCATGGCGACATGATCGACGCTGCTTCTGTTCCCGGCGGTGGTCTCAAGCACGACGTTAACGGTGCCGTTCCACACCGTAGCGTCAGTCACAAGCCCACGGCCGACAATTCTCAGCTCGATTCCGTTGCTGAGTGCGGTCTTGTTGAATGACATTTGTGGGTCGACGATACTCCACGGGTCAGAGGTCGAGTCTAGATCCCGCCTCCAAAAGATATTGACTCGGTCACGCGCTGAGTCCGGCTCGGTGTATATTCTCCCGGAAGCGTCATCGGGTAGGCCAGTGAGGGGGACCGTCTTCAAGGGCGCCGCGAGCTCCGAGGTGAGCAGGTGGTCACCTGAGGCATCATGGCATGAAGCTAGTTCCTGGTTGTCGAGGGGGGTTCCGGCGAGGTCGACTGTTGGGCACCGGCGGGAGGTGTCACCAATGTTGGGAAGGAATATCGCACCCTGATCTTGCGACCAAGAGTACTTGTTGGGGAAATCAGCCGTGTCAACGACTCCATCACGATTGGTGTCGGCGAGGATGCACGGGTGGGTAGAGTCAGGTGTGGTTAAAACAACAGCTGCCAAAGAGCAATGGGCAAACGCGGCGTATATGAGATATTTCAAATGCATCTTGGGTAAGAAAAGATGAGAAAATCGGAGCTTGGAAGCTGATGGATTGCTTTGTGAAAGGAGTTGAATCTTGCCTAGCATTTGACCGGATAGTTCATTCCTTGACCCCTTTATATAGGCCGAGTAGGCGGCCTGGCCAAGCCTCGCGATGTGCTCCGGAACGGGGCGGACCCAGCCGGTGCTTACAGTGTGAGCCGGCTGTTTACTGCGCCAACCCAGAATAGGCAATTTCCAAACATGCCCAAATTCACTGCCCAAAACCCCTTAGTCGCAATTTCACTTAATGCGAAGGGGACGACGCAAGTATACGTCATTTATGTGGCCGAAGCTTCCGCGACTGCGCCCCCCTTGCCTATGAATATGGGCAGGACAAGCACCGGCGTAACTCAAATGCCTGTGGATATTTTGCGACGATGGCAACTATCGAGGTGCAACCATGGCAAGGAGTGGTGCCAATGGGTGCTGACAATCGTGCGGTGGGCACCAGGCGAGACACGCCAGGATGCAAGATAGACCGGATTCATGGCGAAGGCCTCCCAGCCCGATTTAGGCCTCTCCCCCGCTCGCACCACCACCACGTTCGTGTCCTCGTCGAAAACCTGCCAGTACCACACGTCGCGCTTGTCAATGGTGAGTACCAGATCTCGTACCTGGCCCTTCACCGTGGTGATAAGACGAGACATCTTTTCAATGTTGAGAAAAGGTGCGCTCCAGTCATCCGGGTCGTAGTCTGGTTCCAACGGCATAGTTGCGTACCATTTCATGAAGTCGTACGTATCCTGTTCTCTCCCGAGGCGGACGAGGTCTGCCGGTACATGCTGCCACACGCCCGTGTGATCGGAGCGCAACTTGCGAAGCACATCCATGAGATGGTCAGTCGCCATTTCCACGGCGGCTACGTGCCCGTTTCTGTGGCCGAAGTGTTCAAGCAGCGCATCCACCAGGAAGTAGCGCGTCTTCATGTAGGGGTGCATCAAAGGAAGCCTCCAAGATCGGGTATCCATGTCGGGGCTAAGCTATCCCTGGCCGTTCGCCTCCGAGAAGAAGTGCGGGAAGGAGCGCGCAATGTCGCTCTCGAACTCGAAGGCTTCTCGCGCTCGCTTGACTGCAACGCATGCCCTCTTGTAGTTGGGTCGATGGGTCGCCCGGTGATCTAGGCACCAGTAATACACGACTTGGCATCCCGAACAGCGGCGGAGGTTCTTCTTTTGACCGCAGACCTCGCAGATGCGAGGCTTCAAGGACGAGAAGCGACCGCTGTACATGGTGCCCAGCGACGGTTGGGCTGGGGATCGATCAAGGGTTGGGGTTGAAGAGTGAAGAAGAGTCCGGCTACAGAAGTTTGTAGGCGAAGAAAATTATGAAGCGTTGGAACAAATAGACTTATATTATCGTGCTGGAAAGATGGCAGCATTGGAGCAGGACGGCCTTTGCACGAACGCGGTGAAGACTTGCAGGGACGGTCACCGCCACTAGCGACTAAGCAGAGGCAGGGTTGGAAACTAGCCTAACAAGCCGAAACAGTGCGGCCGGTCAACACGGAAGCGGCCTGATGGTCTAGTGGTTAGGACTCTTGGTTTTGAGAAGAAATTCCAAGCAGCCCCGGTTCGAACCCGGGTCAGACCTCTTACAATGTTTATTTTTGCACATTCCGACGAATGCAAAAAGCGCTGTTATCTTAAGAATATCCATCAATCGCAACCATTTATACGCTGAGACGACGAAGGATATCGGTGGAGATGAACGGTCACCCTGCGATACCTGTCCGTTACACTTGACCAATGTGGCACAGCCCGACTAGAGCTCCGAAGTTAAGTTCTTATTTTGCCTCTCGCATATCAAGTACAGAACCCAGATCTTGTGGAAGAAGCCAAGCATTGGGCTGAATTTACTCCCCAAGCCAATGCAACGAACCAGTCCTCCTGTGTTATACCGCCGTGTACTGTGCGGCAAGTGAGGCTGAATTAATGTATGTCCAAACTTGTGTACTCCTCCCTAAGCTTTTATTACAACTGCTCAGTTGATGCATCGACCGGCTACGTCAGAAGCCGTATAATCGCAGAGGTTAGTGACAAGGGAGGCAACTATTCTCGGGGAGACTCGTTGGGTACCTCTCTGCTTGGGATCGTCTTATGGAGCTTATTAGGGGCGGCTGTTTGTTGCATGAATAGTGCGGGTATGTTAGCTGCAGCCTGCATACCCACAAGTTGTAGTATATGACTCGTAGTTAGGGTAAATTACTACATACCTATTAGCCATGAAAGTTCGTTTACAAGTTCGTATATGCTAGCCCTCTACAGTTAACATCTTCGAGCCTACCTGGCTGCCTATGTTCATTCGGCCCCCTCTAAGCCTCTTGAGTGAAAGACCCGTAACATAGACCCTTTCTTAATTAGTTAGCTGTATACCTATGCCATGGAAAGGTAAGTGGCCCGAGCAAAAACGGCGAGAAATCAAGGTCGCGCCCGCAACAGTGGACTCAGAATGGGTCTCTAGCTTCAACCTCATGTCCCGGCCAAGATCTCGTCGCCCCGATTCACGGTAGTACCCCCCACAGACGAAACCTGTGATGACAGGATCCATCAACATATTCCCCTCCCATCATATATCTGGAATAGGCAGTTAGTTCACAGTTGCGCGTCTTCTACCCGCAATTGCGTGATACCATCTGCCCACTTATACTCTCTGATCGTCTATCGGCTCTCGGCTCTCGGCTCTCGGCCTCGATAAACGAACCTCATTGAGAAGCAACTACAAGAGAGAGGGGGGATATATATATATAATTCCTACAGAATCTCCTTCTTGCTCGTTTTGTATATTGATCAGCGTTTTACATTCCTTTTTGCATATTGTCTTCCTATTCGCATATCATCTTCCTATTCTACATCTTGTTTGATTATAGTATTCCGCGCCTCCGTTATCGAATCAGATCCGTAACTTTAAATTCGTACCATTTTATAATCATCGCACCAACCACAGACATCATGGCTCCCGGAATCACCTCGGATGCCCCCATAGAGGCGCTGCCAGTTCGCAGTGCGGAGAAGGACGTTAAAGGTTCACACTACCCCACACCTCTAACGAGTACCGGAACCCTAAACCAGTTCGCGTTTGAGGAGACCACGCCGGTCATTGGGCGCGAGTACCCTACCCTTAACATCGTCAATGATGTCCTAAATGCTCCCGATGCGGACGCGCGGCTGAGGGACCTTGCCATTACGAGTACTACTTAACCCACCTCCTATACAACCGGCTTCCTCGATTTCACATGTTCTGACCTGCACACCACAGTTTCACAACGCGGTGTCGTCTTCTTCCGAGCCCAGGATAACCTCACCGACGAGCTACAAAAGCAGCTAATCCAGAATTTGGGCCTGTCAACCGGAAAATCTGCGGACTCTACGCTACACATCCACCCAATCCTTAACAATACGAACGAGTTTGGTGGTACAGACGCCCAGATCAGCACCATCAGCTCGCTCGGCCGCAAGAAGCTCTTCTTGGAAAACAACCGCGTTCCCGACAAGCGGCGTTACGACTCCGCTGAGTGGCACTCGGACATCCAGTTCGAGCCCATGCCCGCGGATTACACTTCCCTACGTCTAACCCAGCTACCTAGCACTGGCGGCGACACGCTCTGGGCCTCGGGCTACGAGATATATGATCGCTTCTCTCGAAAGTACCAGGAGTTCTTCGAGGGCCTGACCGCCACCTTCATCGGCGAGGGCTTCCTCAAGGCACACGATCGGAACCCTGCCGAAGCGAAGCTCTACGTGGAAGCGCGCGGGAGCCCGCTAAACGTCGGCGGGGAGCTGACGGCGGTCCATCCTGTGGTTCGGACGAACCCTGTGACTGGATGGAAGAGCATCTTCGCCATTGGGCCGTTCCCGAGGTACATCAACGAGCTGGAGCCGCGGGAGTCCGATGAGCTCCTGACAAAGTTCCGTACCGTGATTACTGAGAACCACGACCTTCAGGTCAGGTTCAAGTGGAGGAACAAGAACGACATCGGTGAGATTTACCTTCCTCTCTCCCCCGCACTTGTATTGTGCTACGAGTCAGGTTCACTAATGATTTCCCAATAGCTATCTGGGACAACCGCAGCGTCTTCCATAGTGCCACCTTCGACTACGAGGGCCTAGGGGAGAGGTTCGGCCACCGTGCGGTCGGCATCGGCGAGAAGCCTTACCTAGATCCCAACAGCAAGTCCAGATCGGAGGATTTGGCCATTGTAAATTAGGGACTTGGACCGGAAGGGCAGGAAGGAGAGGCTCGTAACGGGAAGCTATGCATTTTGGAGTCGGATAGTACATGTTACGAATACCATAGCATTGTTTACCTCGGAATTATCCGTACAAAGATGTGCAGCTCGAATGATTGCAGGCCTGTTTCAGCATTTAACTCTTTTTTAACATGGCATACCAGCTCGCTAATATACCCGATCATAAAGCACCCGGCTGTCTATATTGCATTATAATGTGACCCCATACAGCCATAAGTGCTGTTAAATTCTACAGTAATAGGCCGGAGGTGTGTTAGAGTGTCAGAATATCGCCCGCGGGTGAGTTCTACGAGTGAGGTGCTTTTCCGTTCACAAGTTCGGTCGTACCCTCCTTATTATCCTTCTCTAGGATGTCTCTGGCCGCCCTCATACCGTCATTAACGGCTCCTGCAAGTGACCAGGCATCAAACAAAACGGAAACGGCCGTATATCCACTCGCAAGCATCATCTCGACGGCCGCTGGGGAGTGGGCGGTACTATATAAGATGTTAGACATCAGCGCTCTCATCCCCGGCCCACCCGCCCCCCCTTTTCCTTAAGCTTCACTGTGAGACTTACCCCAGCAATGGTTTGTTATACTTCTTGCCCGTGGCGATGAACTTCGTGATGGCGGCCAGAAGATCGGGATGCGGCGCTCCGTTCACTGTGAGATCGAGGCCAGCATCTGCGCTGTAGTCTCCCGGTCCGAACATCAATGCGGAGACCTCTGGAATAGCCGCGATGTCCTCTATGTTTGCCATGCCCTTGATACTCTCGATCTGCGGGATGATACAGACGTGCTTATTCGAGCTCTTCATGTTAAATAGGTCCTCCGAGTATAGTGAGGCATCCGAGATGCCCGGTGTGAACACCCAGGGGCTGAACCCCCGGTTCCCAATAGGAGCTGTGGATTGTAACTTTAGCTAGGGCTTTCCTTTTCAACCTGGGAAAAGAAGAGGGAGGGCGGTGATAGTGGTAACGCACGGTAGTAGACTTTCTTGATCATGTCTCTTACGTCTTCCACTGTCTGCATGTTTGGAAATATTATCCCCGAGGCACCTGCGTCTAGCGCCGTCGCCAAGCTAATCTCGTCGTGAGCGGGAACTCGGACGAGGGCCATCGTTCTGCCCTCGGAGTGGTGTTGGGCGGCATGGATAGAGCTGATAGACTAGATTAGTAAAATGAATAAGAAGAAGAAAGGAAGTAGCGACGTCTCGTGATTGTCATATTGTAGGAGTGGTCAAGGACTGGCTTACTTGTAGAGGGTGGAGCGATCATAGATACCGTGCTCCACGTCGAACCAGATGAAGTCCGGTTTCGCAGAAGCTATCACCTGCCATGTTGGGTTAGCTAGCCATGATAAAGGGAGGAAGAGGCTAGGGGAAAGCAACCAGTTAGCTCACCTTCGTCACAAAAGTACTGGGTATTCCCTGGGAAGCACCAAGCAATGTCTTCTTGGGATCTGCCTGGGCCTGGCGAAAGGCCTCTTGCAGGTTCCCCGGGTATGTGAGGAGGGCTGCCCGATGCTCAGCCCTGGTGTGGAGCTCCGGCTGCCCCAGGTAAGACTTGTCGGCCATGGTTACGGGGTAAAGAGTGCAGTATTAAGAGGAGGAGCCTGGAATATGAAACAAAGAGCAGGGAGGCAAATATAGGACGACGTTTTAGTATCCTAGTTATAGCAGCCAAACTGTGGATAGGATAAATACTAGGAGGAGGGATTAACTCTTTATATAAGAGTACCGACTGGTGACCGTCTTGCGTGTCACTTAACCAAAATGGAGAATGGTGCCAAGCCCGAGCACGAGCCGGAGAGAAAAAGTCGTCGCGGTTCGGGGGGGGGGGGGGGTGCGTTGCCGCCGGGGCCGGTGCCGGTGCCTGAATTATACGCAAGTCGTATCCAAGTCTATTCGGAGCGGGCTGGGGCGGAGTACATTCACATACGCTTCTGGGGAGGATCAACCACCAGTCAGCACTAGCTCCTGAAAGGTGAGTTACGAAGCAATATCCAGAATTCGTGCTAATCGCCCTACTGGCAGACAATGCTGCAGAGTCTTGCCTATCCCCAGTACGGGATACGGGGTGGATGCAAGAATGATGGCATAGCTGCCATACCCAACGGCCCTCCGTGAATGGGTGCTACGGCCTCGACACTGGCGCGCCCAAGGACAAGCATTAGGCCGACAGAGCACATGGTTTATCGGCTAAGACACTTCTGCTCAATCAGCCCCGCAAGCTACCATTGGTACCCGTCGGAGTCTTGGGTACCTTCATTTGGGCTTGGAGATGAATCGCCCTTACATTGGTTTCACCGGGGGTCCAAGATGGCGCATACAAGTTCGAAGTGATCGCCTACACCTCTCCCTTAAGCAGGACGCTAGGTGACTATGTAAATATATCACCAGTTTGCATATACCAGCATCATGATATCGGAATTTGCGAACTAGTGCTGACACTGAGAGCACAAATCTCACAGCTTTGAGCTGGAATCTTGTCTTCGGTATGCTCGGAAGTGTTGTCGTTACCGTTGTGCTCCTCGTGCAATGTAGTGTGCTAGTAGAAACGAACGCGCCAATGATAATGAGGCATGCCGCATCATTGGGAAGAAGAATGGGCCAATGGCGAGTGGTTGTTTCTTTGTGCATTGGGATGACACGGATGACACTCGGCGTATTGATCGGATGAAGGACCAATGTATTAATTAATAATAGGCACCATCTCCAGGAAGGGTGGAGATTGGGTTGTGTCATTGTCTTGGCTTCTTTGGAACGGAGCAGGAAGAGTGCCGAGGCCCACCACCCCCCTTCCCCCCCCCTTACATATTGCTAGAAAATGCCCTAGCTAAACCAAGAGCTAATTCTATTATACGCGTATGGCCAGAAGCCTCGAGCCGATCCTAACTCCTCTCCATTTATAGCTAACACCTCACAATGGCAATAAAGTAGTTAACTGTCAGCCATTCCATTACACAACCGTTCTTCCGCTAGCCTCGATGGTGACTACTCTTCTCGAAAACAACATGAACCTTCATGTGATTTTGGATCCTCGCTCAAAGGGCTATAAATGGATATATCCTGTCCTCTGTTTGCAAAGGCGGCCACCAGCCGTTTGGTGGCCGCCGCTCTTGGTATCTTCACACTATATATATAGGCTTCCAACACCGCTAAGTAGCTCGTCCTTGCATAGATGCCCCATTGAAGCCCTTGGGCTTCCTGGTCTATAATATACCGAGGCTTCGAGCCCATGGTTAACGGCCAAGAACCAGATAAACCAAGCCGAGCACTCCACGATACGCGCCAAGGTACTCCCGCTCTCTACCGTCGTGCAACTCGCGCACCTCCGCCGCCTGGGGATCATCAGGATGAGCCAACAGCCACTCCCTTGGCCCAGCCCGATGCCCGGACTCAAAGTCGTCCCACTCCCTCTGGTCCGCCGTGGAAAGGTGCAGCACCTCCCACCCCGTCTCCCGACAGAGCTGGACTATCTCTACCAACGTCAGGATCCCCTCCCCCAGCACATCGACCACCTCCTTCGCCGGCGGGCTATCGTAGCAGTTGTCCCCGACCAGCACCCTCCCCCGGGGGACAACCTCTGCCAGCCGCTTGAGCATCTCCCGGGTCCCGCCGAGCGTGTGCGACGAGCCTATGCATACCGCGCGGTCCGCGGTGCCCCGAAACTCCTCGCCCCGCTGCTGGACGAACTCGGCGGCTATGTTGCGCTCCAGGGCGTTCCGGGCGCCGCGGTCTAGGAGGAGCTGGTCGGTGTCGACACCCGTGGCTTTTATGTCGGGGCCGGCGAGGGCAGCGGCTCGGAGCAGTAGCTCGCCCCAGCCGCAGCCGATGTCGACTATGCTCTTCGCTTCAGAGAGCTGGAGGCGTCCAAGGAGGTCAGTGGCGTGGGCCTCGGAGAGGGGGGTGTTCCACGTCAAGGCGGAGTATTTGGCTTGGGCGAGTGAGTCTGCCATTGCGAAAGTGTTGTTGTTGAGGATGGTGGAGGTATGGCAGCTCTAAGATGCAAGGATGTTTGTCCCGTCGATAGAGGGGGATGCAAGAATTCAGTGACATGAGTGTGAGTCACATATCCACACGACCACCCCTGGACTAGGCCCAATAAATTTCGTGCCAGTTCGTAATCATATTTTGAGATAATAAGTTGCCAAAACTGGAAATATGCCCGTCAAGCCGGCCAGCTCGACGACGAGACCTAGCCCAGAGTGCTGGTAGTGCGCTCATGGTACCCTGGCCGGGAGAGCTATATGCCCGTGTTCAGTGGTTTAGTTTCCCGACAAGCAAGAAGGACCCAGGGTCCATCTTTGAGGAACTGGATAGTTAAAGATCTCTGGGAAGCTCCGACAAGGACAACACCCCAGTTACTCCATGTAAGTCCCCAGTGGCCAGGAAGAAGAAACAGAAAGCTCCCTCACCCCCGATCGGGAAAGAAAACGTCCGAAAATAGATGTTCGGCCGAAAACGACCTTAACCCAAACACCAACCCCAACCCCAACCCCGGCGCGGAACGGAGCCGCAACACCCCGATCTCCAGTTCTCAAAAGTAAGACGGGGAGCCAGAGTTGCATTCTTCATGCCCCCCCGCTTTCCGAACCCGAAAACCGAGTGTCAATACTATGCAATGCAACATGAACCCCCAAAGTGCCGGATAAAATCGACCCCGTCACTACCAACCAATTGCGCCGGCGTGTTAAGACATCTCGGATCTGGCTTCAATTCACCCTTGAATCCCGCCTCACAACCCAACCGGGATGAAATCCCCACCCGACTCAATGAAATCCGGGAAGAGGTTTAGTGCCACGGGTGTAATATAATTAGGCTTAATTGAGAACCAAACTTTTGCCTTTCCCCGGGTTTCCCGGGGAAGGGGGGGGGGCGTTTAATAATACGGACTTATACATAACCATAGCCATACAGACAGAAGACGGGAAGTGCCCTCAGAACACCACGCTCCGCGCGGATAGGGGGCGGTTTGTGATGTACGGAGGGAGGGAGGCCCATAAGCGGAGAGACTACATGACCGGAGCCCGCGTTCTGCCTCAGCGTTGTCTCTGCAGGACTGGTGACGCCCGGAGGGCGGAGGCAAGAAGAGGGGAAAGGGCGCGGTTTGTGTATAAGAAGGGGCGAACATCCCGCGATATCTGGGGGATTCAACCTCAAGCCTTGAGTTTTCAACCTCGAACCCTTCAAGCCACAAATCTCCAACCTCAATATCCAACTTTAGCTCTTCCAAACCAGTGCTCCCTGAACAGAACGACGACGCCCGAACGCAAAGTCAATATGCGCCTCCCTCTCATCACCCTCCTCACGTCCCTCACGGCCGTCCTGGCCGCCCCGCCGGACCTCCAGGAACGGGACATCCAGGCACGGGCACCATCGTGTAACATCGTTTCGGACGCTTGCTACATTAGCTGCCGGGGCGGGAGCATGTATCTTAACTGCGCTGGCTCCTACGTACGCTTCATCTTTCCTCCTCCTCCTCCCCTCTCCTCCTCGACGGCATACCGCCCACCCCCACACCCAGCCCCCTTCTTCCTTTTCT
Source organism: Cephalotrichum gorgonifer (assembly GCA_900312665.1). Lineage (NCBI taxonomy): Eukaryota > Fungi > Ascomycota > Sordariomycetes > Microascales > Microascaceae > Cephalotrichum > Cephalotrichum gorgonifer. Next base: position 1,611,886 of record ONZQ02000003.1, read on the forward strand.
TTTTTCCAGACGGATCTGCCATGGGGGAGGGGGGCATCTGGGAACGGCATGAGACACAAGGAGTGCTAAGAGAGCTGACATCCCGTAGTGCAAGGCTAGCGGACAGGCGGGACCATATGGGTATTGCGTTTGCAAGTGCAGGTACGGTTAGTCACGACGCGAACGGCAACGGGAACGGGGCCATGGATATAATAACGTGGCTGAGTAACTGGAGAGCGTCTTGCCTGTATATCTAATGTCGTCACCACCTCGTGCGAAACTCAACCGAAAATCATGAACCCGCGTTCACTCCGATATCACGCTCCCCTCGCTCGTGAAGCCAAAGGAATAAGCTAATCATAAGACCCAATCAAACGCGTGGTGATATATATATATATATATATCCATAATATAAGCTCCGTAAAAGCGCATTGGGGTATCATTACTGAGTCCCTCACCCAACCACATTAATACCACTGCTGATACAAGTACCACGCAGAAACGGCCACCAAGGCCAACGTCCCCACAATCAGCGCTCCCTCCTGCGTGCTCCCCAGCAGCATGCTCCAACCAGCCATCACCTCCTTCTGCCTCGCGGCGGCCCGCCTCTCCCAGGCCTCGGGGTCGATCGCCACGGGCATCTTCGCCCTAGGATCCAGGTCCCACTCCGCAGGGTACTCCGCGTGACTATCCTGCCTCGGCAGGAGTAGGTCCTCCTTATCCATCACCGGGACGTCGACGCGCAGGAATACGGCGCGGTGGTCACTCGACGCGACGACGGGCATGGCATTGTACGCCTGGACCTCGATGCCCCGGGCTTCCGGCCTCAGGGCCTTCGTCCACGGAGGAATGTCGAGGTACAGTACGCGGTCGGTCCACGAGGGGTACCTATGCGGGGCGAACTTCCAGGAGACCTCGAGAGGATTGTTCGACTCGGAGCTGCTAGGCGGGGTGATGTCGTATTTGTACGTAGGGGGGAAATCGACCCTGGCTTCACTGAGCCCGTTCAGCGTCCGGCCGGCTTCGCGCTCCCTTGTCAGCTGGTCCAGTGGGAAGAAGTGCGGGTAATAGTTCTCAGACTCTGGGTCGAGGCTGGGGAAGTTCGCGTTGGGCGTGGGCGAGGTGGCAGAGATCCTGTAGTTCAGGTCGCCAGCCACGAAGAGGTGCGATGAGGGTTTGAAGACAGAGATATCGTGAAGCCGCTCCTGCATCTGGCGGCTCTCCTCGATGTGCCGGTCGTGCAGAAGCCTGACCACCTCCTCCAAGCCGGTACCACCCTCTCCGTCATCCTCGGCCGACGTGGCCGCTACCACCTTGGGCTTGAGGATCTTCTCCGGATTCTCAAACGTCAACCCCCGCATTATGGCCGCCCAGTTCGCGTTCCGCCGCGCGAGGTTCCACTCCATGGCGGCAAGGTGTGTCGCCACAAAGGTCAACTCTGCGCTGCCGGCGCCGTCGCGGGCCTCGTACAGGACCCGCAGACCCGCGGCTCCCTTGTTCCCCATCTCGGCGGCGCCGAAGCCGACTTCGGCCTCCTGGACGTCCACGACCGCCAACGGGTCCCTCGCGAAGAGGAGTATCGCCGTCATACCGACATTTTTCGACCGGACGAGGGTGTAGGCGGGTGGCGACGTGCGCAGCTTGCCTGGGAGGGGGAGGGGGCTGCGGTCATCGTGGCCGGTAGGGTTGTTGAAGGCATCGGCGGCGAGGTTGAGGGCATCTTCGTAGCGGGCTAGGTATGGGTTGAGGAAGTAAGGCCCGATGAAGGAGTAGGCGATAGGGGCGATTTCTTGTAGCGAGCTGGGAGAGGCGGCAAAATGTCAGTCCATGGTGATGGTGCCAAAGCGAAAGCCACGTGTACAAGGGGAGGCTTGTCCCAATGTAGCCCGGCAGACAAAAGGTCTGGCCTTCCAATATCTAGTTCACCCCCCCTTCCCGGCTCCCCGCCTACCATGTAGTCCCATGACGCAAGATGATCGACCCCCCGCACGAGAGTGGTGTCACGGGGGCCAAATCCGTCGTTTCTCGAGCCAGACACGAAAGAAGATGTAACTCACAAGGCAACGAGGTCAGGAAGGCCGCCAGGTGCCGAGCGCTGCCTCAGGGCAGACAGGAGGTGCGTGGCGAACACGGGCACATCGACGAAGTTCTTTGCGCAGTTGAAGGTGAGGAAGAACACGTCGACGGCCGACATCGCCATGGTGCTGTCGGTGGAGGCGGAATCGGAGGCGGAGGTGGAGGTGGAGACGGTTAGAGGGCGGGGTGATTTGGAGAGGTTGTCTGGTGACGCGTCTGTGGTGGACGACTGCGCGGGCGACGGCGAGAGCAAGGGCGACAGCGAGGGCGGTGGGCCGTCGTTGGCGGATTTAGCGGGGTTCCTTTGGCGGAAGATTCCTAGCATTTTTAGTGGCTGCCCTTGAACTTGTCTTGCCCTTTAAAATAGTAATGGTCGAACCTCTTTCGGAAATAGCTGCAGTTCGGGTGGAAAGACACGAGATGAGAGCGGCAAGCAGAAGATGGGGAATCAGCTGAATTTATAGATGAATACGAGGCCTTTATTCTGGCCTGATCACGCATGGGGCCAGGCAGGATGAAGTTTTAGAGTAAAAAAATGGGAGGAGGAGGAGGCTTATTATTTCTTATTCCTTCTTCGGGCCCTTCGCATGTGCTCAACGCACGCGAGCATACTTTCCGCCTGCAGCCTCCATGAGATAACAGAACAGGGGTTCGTTCGGAGGCAGCAGCGTTGGGTGAATCAGAGCCGCCCTGCCTTGCGCCCGGAAAGTGAGTAATAGCGGCCGGATTCGGTGTGGGCACGCGCGCAGGATGGACATTTTTTGGCATTTTGGGTGAGACCTGCGAGAAATGGAAGTTGCGACTCCGTGTAGCTGGAAGTAGCGACTGACTATTTGCTACTCTTGCTGCTGGTATGACCCCACAACAAGAGGCAGCCGCGGTGGCTGGCGTGAGCTGAGGTGAGGAGAGGCGGCGCTAGTCATGCAGGTGATGCAGCCGACACCTTCACCAATGTCACAACTCAGCCACCCTCCTGTACGTGTTGTGCATACATCAGACTTCAGACCTCAGGCTTTCAGACTTTTTCAGGGGATCCGTTCGGCGGCGGAGCAATGCCGAAAAGTGTAAAATTACATACTTCTACTGGCTTCCTCCACCAGACAGGGCCCCTCTTCCTACTCCCTGTAACCCCGCCGACAGGGGAATAGAGTGGCTATTAAGAACAGCCGACGTGGTTGACGAGAACGTCTCGGTTTGGACTCAAGTTGACCCGAAGCCCGTCCTGCCTTACTATTATTACTACCCGCTTGAATCCTGGAGTCCCAGCTCTCAGCACCTCGGAGGCAGCCATTAGCCATCCCGGTGCTACCGTATGATAACCTTGCCCCCCCTTTCGTCCACCCTTCAAACACTGCTATCTGACAGACGTCCGTCCCCCCACGCCAGGCCGACTTAGAAGTCCTTAAAATATAGATCGTACGTCGCCGCCATCTCGTCGGTATAATCGTCATGCTTCCCGTCGTCCTCGGGGTATCTCTCGAAGCATTGCGAGTCGTCGGGCGATTTGATGGGCGGAATGATGGGACCCTTGTTGCGGCGGTTGTAGACGTCGTCCCAGTCCACGCCTTGGAAGAACGGGTGCTCCTTCACCCTCGCTGCGCCCCCGCTCATGTTGCCTAGCCTCTTCGACCTGTCGACCGTGCAGAATTGGCGGATGAGGTCTTTCGCCTCAGACGACGTCGCTGGTTGCCTGGGGAAAGCCACTGGCTTCTCCACGATCCTACACCGGAGAAGAGGTTTGTCAGCAAATGCTTGACCACTCGTCACCTTCACAGAGGTCGCACCGCCCGACGTTCCCACTCATCGTGACATACTGTTTATAGATTTCAATAGGATTCTGGTGCCAGAACGGTGGATAGCCGTGCAAGAACTCGTACAGCAGAATGCCCAAGGCCCACCAGTCCACGGCCGTGGTATGGCCTTTGTTCTGGATCACCTCGGGAGCGAGGTACTCTGGTGTGCCGCAGAGGGTGTACGTCTCGACCGGTTTGTTGCCGTCCCGTCCCAGCCGCTTCGCGAAGCCAAAGTCGACGAGCTTGATGTGGCCCTCGGCGTCTAGCAAGAGGTTCTCCGGCTTCAGGTCGCGGTAGGCTACCCCGCCCTGCTGCTCGTGGAGGTATTCGAGCACCAGAACAAGCTCACATATGTAGAACCGTGCCGTTGGCTCGGAAAAGGGGCGCATCTTCCTAAGATAGGTAAATACCTCACCTCCTGGGACGTAGTCCAGCAATATGTACAAGCAGTCGCGGTCGGAGAAGGAGGCGACTAGGTTTGTAATGAAGGGATGGCCAGTTACATCGCCGAGGATGGCGCGCTCTTGGCGGACATGGTCGAGTTGCTTCAGCCGTATGACTGTAGTTGTGTATTAGTACGTAGGTGACCCCTCACGCGTGTCTTGCGGACCAGCACTGGAGAAGAGGGGGGGTTAGATCCCGGAAGAATCAAATGATACCTTCGGTTTTGCGGAGGATCTTGAGTGCAAAGACTCTGCTTGACTTGTCCGATACCGCCTCGGCAGGCCTTACCAGGCATACCCGGGCGAAGGTACCTGCCCGCGGGCGGTTGTTAGCCCGCGTCACGGCGACGCTCTCCAGGTTACGGCAGGCATTAGGAGCAGAGGGGGGTTACGCGAACCTGTACCAAGCGTCCTAATAACACGAAAGTCATGGGGGGAGAGGCGGAGCGCGCCGTGAGCATGCGCCGCCTCGAGATCCCTTCCCCCATGGCTCGCGTTACGGAGCGCAAGGGGATCGTGGCAACTGGTGGACGACGATGACGTCGTCGACGGGGCCGGTCGCCCTATTGTTGGAGGCACGGGGACCGCCGTGGCGACCTTGCTCGCCATCCTGAAATGATCAAGGGTCTTGTCGAGCTTTGAGCGAATGGAACCGGCCGTGAGCCGAAAGTGCTTCGATGTTTGAGGCGTCGTGGCGGCAGCCGTCGTGGACTCAATAGAGCCCGACGGAATCAGGATTCCTGCGGTGCCCTGGAGGGGGAGCGAGGATAGAGCAGAACCTCCAAGATACCAGGCAGTTGCGATGGGATCTGATACAGGGGGCCGAAACTCGTAGGCAGGTAGGTTAGGTATATTGGGCTCGAGCGCCCACGTCCGAGAGGAGAATGGAAGAAGAGTTAAGGCTCAGGTGAAACTAGGTTAAGATGCGCTCAAGGAGAGGGAGGTCTTGCGTGGGTGACATGTCCGTTTGATGCTTGCTGTTTACTGTTTGCCGGTATAAGGAATAGCCACACCTGCTGTGCGGAGGTGGGAGGAGCAAGAGGTAAGACGGAATAGCTGGGGTGAATCGCGGATCGCGGCAGGGAGCTGAAGGGCCGCCGCTGACATTGATGTCGTCGCCAGATGCGCGGGGTTCGAGGGAACAATGTGGGCGGGCGGGTCCAATTACTGGCTAGCGACTGTTAGCGACCTGGATTCCAGCCAAGCAAAATGCTATGACGCAACAGCTGAAGGAATGGAACCCGCCTGCCCGCTGTCCAGGTACGAGCGAGACGTGTATTCGTACCACCTAATAGTGTACTCACATGGGCCACCGCGGCCTGGTGACTACAATAACGGTGGTGTGGGTGGGCGGGGAAAGTACTCGTACTTGGAGGGAGAAGGAACCTTAGTAGCTAGCTACACTTTGCGACTTGTACTCTCGGTATTGGTCTGGCATCCTGGCATTTTCCCCGTCTTGACCGATTGATCAGTTGGAAGGGCAATCGATCGCTCGTATCCATCGGTCGCGACCTCATCCTCCTCGGATTGAACCGAATGGGAAGTGGTGACGAGGCATAATACCGTAATACATGCTCCGTAATACATACCACGAGTACCCAGGTATTCCATGTAATCAGCCCAGGAGCAGGAGGGGTAACCCACATTTGCTGTCACTCCGCTGAAACTCCAGGCTGTCGCCATTGCCCTACAGCAGCGTCCGCCCTACCGACTGCGGGGGTGCATGGATGGCGTCCGCTGTCACTCAACGGTTACCGATGTGCAGTACCGCCGCCGTTGCGCCGCTTTTCATGAGAACTCCCGACAAGACGGATGCTACATTCTAAAGTATAGATACTCGTATATATACGTCGATCATTTAGGTACCTGGGTAACGAATTTTCTACACAGGAGAATGCAGGTACAGAGGTATTACTCGCACATCCTTCCATGGCGGCAGAAATTCCCCTTTTCCATGAACGAGACGCACCGCCTTCAACCAGGACAGGAAGCCAAGTGAGGCGATTCGGTTGGAGCTGAGATGGCGATTATTGAAAAAACGGGGTACGGTGTACGGTGGGTGGGTGGTGGGTGGGTGGTGGGTGGCCCTACTGCAAGTCAAGTCACCCAATGGCGAGGAATGGCAATAGGAATGGATTACTACGTAATACTCCGTGCCCGTACAAAGATTATTATTACAAAGGAGCCATCCCGTTCTCGTACCGTTCGAAACCCGCCCGCATGACACGGACTTCTCCGTTTGCCTGGAGCACCAGGACAGCACCAGGACGACCTGAGCTCTCGCCGGTTTGTACGAGAACGAAACCCCGCCGTCCAACAACACAGCAAAAGCAGCGCCTCACTGCGACCGGCGACACTGTCCATTCCCAGAAACCAATACTCCTTCCACGAGCTCCATCCGCCGCCCTTCCAATATACAGCCGAGTCTCACCCTGCCACCCTCGCCAACCTCCTTGCCCGCGCGTGTTACCGGCTAACCAGGGTGGCCTGGTCGCTTCTCTTCTCCTCTCCTTTTCGGCCTTTGACCCGCGACCTTTGACCCACGACCTTGATCTCCGCTCAACCTTGTCCAATTGCCCGTGAAACCTCACTCTCAACACCCTCCTGCCGCTCCATCGCTGAACTCAGTCTACCCCGATCCGTGGGGATGACAGCTCCCCCCCACCTACATTGAACCATGTTGAACTTCTCGAGCTTCGTGCAGAAGGCTCAGCAGCTGATCGACCCGACCCAGGGACTGAACCTGACCAACTCTGATCGCAATCCTTCAAAGGCTGTCCTCTTCCAGGGCCAGTTCCGGCTGCCAGCCTCGCAGACGCCCCTATATGAGATCAATGCCGAGTTGACGATACCGCCCTCCAATGTCACCCATGGAGACAAGGCCACAGATGCGGGTTGGCACTATGCTGGCAAGCTCCACCTGTCCGAGTCCTTCATGTGCTTCTCCACCACCCCGACTAGCTTCGACAGGAGCGCGAGTGCGTCTACATCGTCGTTATTCACCGGCCAGACACACGGTGGAGGTCCCAGCGGCAATGGTTTTACCTTTCCCCTCTGCGCTATACGAAGAGTAGAGAGGTTGAACAGCCAGAATTTCCAAGTGAGACGAGCCCATGCCCATACCTCCATATTTCTCTGCCTCGCCCCCAAGCATACGGGCGCCTGTGGGCACTAGTTCTGACTCCTCTTGCCTCAGTTCGCTCTCGCCATCACGACATGGAATGGCTTCATGCAAGAGGCATCCAGGAATAAGGACACGACAAAAGAATCCCCGAGCATCCGGGAGCAGCGAATAACCATACACCTGGCCAGCACGCGCCAGGCCTGCGAGAGGTTCTGCGACGGCCTAAAGCGCGGCCTCCGATCCAACGTCGTCAACGTCCCCAAAATGAAGCGCGTCGCTACACACTGCTACTCCGAATACCTCCTCCGCTCCGACGACAGAAAAAACGCCGACCCTCCCGATGCAGGTCTCGGGATGATCTTCCGATATCCCGGTGATGCTAAGAAGATGCGAGATCGCGCAAAGATGCGGTTATGGGCCGAGTACTTGAGAGACAACGGAAGGAACCTAACCTTGATCCGACAACCTACTTTTCACAAGCTTATCCGCGTCGGTCTACCGAACCGCCTGAGGGGGGAAATCTGGGAGCTGACGTCCGGGTCGATATACCTGAGGCTGGAGAACCCTACCTTATATACCGATACCTTGACCAAGTTCGCCGGAAGGGAGTCTCTCGCCATCGATGAGATCGAGAAGGACCTGAACCGGAGTCTACCGGAATACCCGGGCTTCCAGAGCGAGGAGGGAATCGGCCGCTTACGAAGGGTCCTGACCGCGTATAGCTGGGTCGACGAGGACGTCGGATACTGCCAGGCGATGAACATCGTCGTCGCCGCCTTGCTCATCTACATGTCGGAGTCGCAGGCGTTCTTCCTGCTCTCAACCCTCTGTAGTAGGCTTGCTCCGGGTTACTACTCCACGACCATGTATGGAACGTTACTCGATCAAAAGGTCTTCGAGTGTCTCGTCGAGAAGACAATGCCAATCCTATGGGACCATCTAGCAAAGAACGACATCCAACTATCCGTCGTCTCCTTGCCCTGGTTCCTCTCGCTGTACATCAACTCCATGCCACTATACTTCGCGACCAGGGTCCTAGATGTCTTCTTCATCGAGGGCCCCAAGGTGCTCTTCCAGGTTGGTCTCGCGATTCTGCGGATCAACGGCGAGGAGCTCCTAGATACCACTGACGACGGAGCTTTCATATCCATCCTCAAGGGGTACTTTGCGCGGTTGGGTGAGTCGGCTCACCCCAGGTCGGAGAACCCGAAGCTCCGCGCTGTCACGCGGTTCCAGGAGCTGCTCGTGGTGGCATTCAAGGAGTTCTCAGCCATCACCCACAGCAGCATCACGGACCTCCGGCTGAAGAACAAGGACGCCGTCCTGAACAACATCGAGAACTTTGCGAAGCGGACGTCCATCCGCAACCTAGGGCCGGAAAGCAAACTGCTAACCCCCGAGGAGCTCAGCGCCCTCTACGATCGGTTTTACGGCATGCTCTACGAGCGGCAGCAGCGGGCGCAGATCTTGGAGGAGCAGCGGCGAAAGGCTAGGCCCAACCGCGGGCGGGTGACTGACCTTTTTCCGGGCGGCAACAGCAATCACAGTATCGAGAAGGGGAGGGTTGGCCTCGGGCCTAGCACTAGCCTGATGGACTACGACGGCTTCCGGGAGTTCCTGGCAGGAATAGCCAAGTGGGCCATCGCCGACACACCTCCGACACCCAGGAGGGATACGTTCTCCGAGCGGGATAGAAACTCTTACTACCAGCACTCGACGCAACAGCCCGACGCCTGGGGTGGCGGCCCCGAGCCTGCCGACCACGAGTTCATGCAGCGCCTCTTCAAGAAGTGGGACGTGGACTCGACGGGCGGGCTGACGCTCCAGAACGTCGTGACGGGGCTCGCGCGGATCAAGACAAAGCGCGAGATAATGGGCACTATCAACTACTTCTTCGACCTCTACGACGACAACGGGGATGGGAAGGTGGACCGCGAGGGCATCCTGCGGATGTCCGAGGCGCTCCTGTTCCTCTCCCGGAGAGGTCTAGAGGGGACTCCGAGCGAGCCCTCCAATACACCCAACGGCGAGGGAACCCCCAGCGCGGAGGCGTCCCAGCTCAACCTCTCTGGGCCTTCCAACAACGAGAAGTTCCTCAGCAGCGTGAGCGCCTTTATCAGGCGGTGCTTCGAGTACGCTGACCCAGACCACCCGAGTAACCAGAAGGCGAAGGCCGAGGCGGAGGAGCTCCCTGAGGAGCCGGACGAGAGCAACGCCTTTGCCATAGGTGATGACGAAGACGAAGACGAGGAGGAGGATCTACTCGTATCGTCCAGACCATCGTCACCGACGGGTACCCCCAGCGCGGCGAAGCCCCCGCCGTCCCTCGCCCTAAATACCGAGAACCCCCACAGAAAAGTCTCGAAGGCGCAGTCCGAGGCCGCGAACGCCGCCCTCGACCCCGCCAACCCGCTCCACATCACACTCCCCACGTTCCGCATGGTCGTGCTCGCCGACGAGCTCCTGGAGCAGTTCTTCGAGTCGTCCTTCCCCGTCTCCTTCCACATCACCGACGGCCTGCCGCCGCAGACGTCCCGCGCGCCCGGCGGCGGGCTGACCACCTTTGCTAGCCTCGGGCTCGGGCCCCGGGCGGCGCAGGTCGTCCCCGGGGGTGGCAAGGGGCTCCGCGGGGTGCTGGACAATATCGTCACGGACGGGATGAGGGTGGCGACGGAGGTGAGGAGGAGGATGGAGGAGGCGCAGAGGGAGCTGGAGATGAATGCCGCGCCCGGGCAGCAGGGGCAGCAGCCGGATGATGAGGACGAGGACGAGGATGTGGGGAGGAGGGTCGGAGCCGGAGAGTTCGAGAGGCGGAGTGTGCGGAGCGAGGACAGGGACCTACTCTCCGGGGCGGATGCGGAGGCCGGGGGCGAGGGGAGGACGGGCGAGTTGGTTGATGTTGGGGAGAGTTCGGGAAAGGGGGTCGTGGAGTTTGATGGGAGGTGATGGGGAGGGTTGTAGAGGGCTTAGGAGAGGTCAGCCAGGGGCAGGCAAGGCGCACTGGAAAGCGGGGAGGAGAGGGGCGATCGATGTACATCGGGGGACGACCGTTTTCTGCATCTTGGTTCATGTTTGTGGGAGTAGGGATTGGCCGGTGGGGCTGGTGCAAGGCATGTTTTCTTCTAAACGGTATAAATCATCCGTAAACAATTGGTTCTTGAAAGCGACAAAAGATGCATCTTATCCCATAATCGGGGGAAAAAAGAGGGGGAGGGGGGGAACGAGTCTTAAGCTATGCCTGCACCGAAAATGGGCCACAACCCGGAAGACCATCTCTGAGTAGGCGAAAAGCGAATGGAGACACCTACTTCGAAGAGAGAAAGGGGGGAGCCGGTTTCCACCGACTCACGATAGTGGGAGCCTCACAAGAGAGAGTCGCGATGACGCCAGAAGAAAACACCTTAAATAGACGCCAGAAACTCGCATTCAGCCACCTTTCCCGCGCACGGAGCAGCCCTAACCAAGTACGGTTGGGGTTGTCAAGTTAAAGTCGGTCCAGAAACACGCGTAGATTTCGTTCCACACAGAGAACCGAAAAAGGGAAGAAGTAAAGAAAAAAAAGAAAAACCAAAAAAGAAACTAAACCGCCCAAAAAGTACATCACGAGTCGTTCCTCGCTGGTATCATTTCCCCATAACTGCATTCAAGATCCCTCCCCGCCTACCCACATACCACACGCTGTCTTCCCCCCTAGCTCATATAGATTCGTACGGCCTCGTAAACCAGTGGTCATCCCCTCGAGCCCTTTCTCTCTTGCCCACCCCCTCCCAAGTTCCCAAGCGCGCCCTCCCTACTTCTCCCTGTGCCCGTCGTTCAGGAGCATCTCCAGCACAACCTGCATACCCGGGATCTCCGGGTGCGTCATCCCAATCTTCACCGTCGCCCTCGAGTCCACCTGGCCCGAGGCGTTCTGTATCGGCGCCGCCAGCCCCCCTTCCACCGCCGTCGTCCCCGTCGGGCCCCTGGTCCCGTAGTCGAGGCACCTGACGTCCCTGCCCGCGATGATCTGCCTCAACCGCCCGTTCTCCGCGTTGCGCACCTCCACGTAGTCGTCGTTGAAGAGGATGAGGTATTGCCCGCACAGCGTCGCGCCCTTGGCCTTCTTCTGCTTCCCCGAGTACTCCATGATCAGCGTCCGCGACACGTCGCCGTGCTTATCGACGTACACGGCGCAGTCCTCGTACGTGAGCAGGAACTCCTGGTCGTTGAGCCGGAACATCCCCAGCGGCCTCTGGTCGCGGATCCGGCTCGCGATGTTGGCGATGGCCGCGTGCTTCACGTCCGGGATCGACATGGGCTGCTTCTTGTCGAGCGTCAGGAGCTCGAAGCCCTTGGCGGTCGACACGGCGATGTAGCTGTGGAAGAGGTTGAGCGAGTAGCACTCCGTCGGGAAGAAGAACTCGTCGTAGTCGCGGAAGGTCTCCGTTACGCCCGACGTCTTCTTGCTGCTGCTCAGCCACTTGGACTTCTTCTCCGCCGCGCGATGGAAGACGGGCTCGAGGACCTTGAAGAACGTGTTGTGCACGCCCTCCTTCTTCTTGTAGAAGACGAGCATGCGGTCCTTCATCCGCGCGGCCGCGAAGAACGACACGTCCTTCGCCAGGCGTTGCGGTGCTCGCCGGGAGTTGTCGTGGGCCGGCGCGGGGAAATTCGAGACGGGCGCGACGACGTCGAGGGGGTATGATATCAGAGAGCGGTCTACGATCATGAGGCATACCTGGAACTCCTCTAGGACCGCTATCTGCGTGACCTTTTGAGTCTTAGGCTCTGTCTGTCATCGGAAGTCAGCATGTGAGGTTCGGAGGCAAGCTTTGCGGGGGGAGGACGTACCTTTTGCCAGCCACGAGGATCTGAGGCGTCCGAGATGTATACCCCGTAATCCGTCCCGATGGCGATAATGGACTTCCCGTAGGCGGAGAAGCCCGTCGCGCAGTTCACCTGCGCGCGGCATACCGGTGCCGGCCCCCTTCCAGGGCCATACACTGCCTCCAGATCCCTGATGGACCGATCCAGAGGCGTCCCCTCAATCTTGACCGAAGGCTGCTTCCCGATCGCCGAAACGGAGTCGTAGGCGAACGCGCTGTCAGCCAGGACGCGCAGCTTGAATGGCTCGGCATTCTGTAGGGCGAGCGCCTGCGCATGGAGTGTCTTGGCCTCGATAATCTTGCTGCACCATTCCTGCCGGGCTTGCGGGGTTGCCGCATAGAGGGTATATATCTCATGCCCAAGGTGCTTGACCCTGAAGGGGTACATGACCTTCCCTTCGTTATCCGTCGCCATCGCTGGTCCTAGCCGCGGCGCACTGACGACTGACGAGCCCGAGTTGACATGTTCAAGCCCTGGTCGGTCGCTACCGTTAGTCGTTATCCTACTGAGCTTGCTGTCCGAGACGGAGGTCGTCGTCCTGCCCAGCGGCGTCGTAAGACCCTTTTGCTTCGTCACGGCGTCTTCGGTGAAGCTGTCGAGGAACAATAAGGGCATCGGTATTGGCTAGGAGCCGCGCGTTAGTACACAATCCAACAAAGCTACGCCGAAAAGAGGGAAACCAGTCATACCTCTTTTGAGACGTCAAATTTCCTGCCCGCCCCTCCGCCCTTGTTGACCGTCTTGGCGATAATGAGGTAATGGTCAAAGAGAAGGGCATGGCTTTCCACCCATCTCATGCCCTTGGAACCTATCCGCTGAACGTCGCCCTGGAAGAGAAGTTTCCGCCCGAGATGGTCCAGATTCAGCATCGCCTGGAATCCTGGCCGCAAGACGAGCATCGCGTTAAGTTCCATCATCTCCGCCTGCCTCTGCATCTCCGCCACCCTCTGGTCGCACTCCAGGGTTACGGTACGGATCTCCTCGATGGCCTTGGCGAGGTTGGTTTTCTCTTCACTTTCTCCCAGCATATTCTTCTCCACCGTGTCCAACAGGAACGAGTACCTCTGCAGGCGCGTGATGGGCGTCTTTAAGAAATGCGTCCAGTCCAGTCGCTCGGAGCGCTTGTGAGAACGGACCTGGTCCAGGAACTGGCGGAAGTGGAGGTTGCGTTCCGCCTCCCGCTTCATCAGGAATAACGCCAGAGGATACGCAGACGCGTATTCCACATACGCAGTTCTCGCCTTGCGAATCCATTCGCGGAACAGGTCGCTGAATCCGGTTATCCAGGGCCCCTGCTCTTGCTGTCGGTACTTGAGCTGGGCAAGCAGATGGTTCTTGTTCGTGGCCTGCACCGCGTCGACCTTCCCGAATACCTTCTCCAAGAACCTCTCCATATTCTGCGGCGCTATGATAGGCGGCTGTCGAGTGCGAAGTTGATCTCGGTACAGTACTCGGAGCACCTCTAACTGGCCCATGTATCCCTCCTCGCTCGTGACGATCTCGTGAAGAACATTCTGCTTCTCGATCTCTTTCTTATGCTTTCCCTGGATGCTTTCCTTCGTAAGCTTGAAGAAGGTTGCCCAGTCTTCCTGCTTGACAGAATCCTCGGATAACAAGTCGTCGATGTTCGCCTTCTTCAGCGTCCGGGTACAGTGATGCGAATAGCAGCGGCCATACGCTTCGACCTCGTGCAGCTTCGGGGCGTAACATCCGGAACCTGTCAATTGCCACAGTACGCCGGAGATGGCTCCGGGTCCAAACTTGACCCATTCCTCCTCGGGAACCAGGATACCCGACTGAAGCATGATATCAACGACCCGCACACTGAGTGTTTCGGCGTCCGCAACATTCATCGTCGGGACCTTGGCAGTGAACAGCCTCACTAACCCTTCCTCGATGGTCTTCTGCTTCAGGTCGGGCTCGCCATCGGCCATCTCGCGGACCCACCTGGCGATACTGCTCAGGGCCCAGGGCTCAGAGCAACGCCGGATGTCCTGGGATGTCAGCTTCGCGGGGACGAACTTGCGCTTACGCCCAGTAGGCAAGGTAATCATGTCGTAGGCAACAGAGGCTGGTGGCCCGGCATCGTATTCGTATCGGTCCGAGTCTTGAGCGCTATGCTGGGCAGACTGGCGATACAACCGTTTCCGTTCTTCGGCAGCATCGGTCCTGGAACGAGTTGGGGCTTGAACCGTTGGCGTCGTGCTGTGGCTTATCAATGAGATGGACCTCTCCACTTGTGAGTGGGATGACCCCGGGCTGTAGTGTACATCTAGGCGATCCGACGGGTAGGCAGGGCGGGACTCGGAGCTCAGAGAGTAACCGTGCTGGTATTGACCTTGGCCGACCGGCATCGTCACCATCGGCGACTTGGTGTCCAGCATAGGTAGGGAGGGTAGCGGGCGGTTTGTCGGGCCAGGGTGGTAGAAGATGTCGGGGTACTCATCCTCCTTGTACGGCGATTCGCTCCCGCTTTGCCTCGAGTATAGTGAGCCTTGCTCTTCGCCGTCATCAAAGCTAGAGCGGTAGGAGGCGGTTGGATAGGCGCTGCCCGGCTGCAGCAGTCCCCCTGCACCGGGATAGTCCATCTCAGCCGTGGGCTGCTTCGAGTCATTGGCAGGAGCGGTATCACTAGTCGGATACTGGGGATATGACGGAGTTGGCGGTAGTGGTCGGCTCTCTTCCTGGGTCGATCCGGGTACAGGTGGAAACCCGACATCAGTGCCGTAGGTCAGGTTTCCGGCGTAGCCTCCACTAAACAGCCCCAGGTCCATGCCACCAAAGTCGCTACCGCTGCTCTCCTCTTCTTCGAGGTGAGCCAAATTAGGAACGGGCATGACATCAGATTGCGGGTATGGGTTTCCGCTGAATCTTTGATCGTCCATTTCGGCCTGTCGCATTGCCAAAGCGCCTGCCATCCCTTCCGGGTCGCTCTCATTGCCGAGGTGGTGCGGGTAGCGATGATCATAACGCACAGCAGAAGGCGTAGTGGCTGTATCAGACCTTGGTGTGGAAGCATCGGATGCTCGGTAATTCCGAATGTCGTCGTCAGATACACGGGCACCGCCGAGTGGAGAGGGTCGGTCTCGTCGGCCCGCGCCACCAAGCTCCGCCTCTATATCCTGGATAATTGTATCCTGATCCAGATGTTCCTGTGAGAAGTCTTCTTCTTGAATCGAGCCGTTGGGGGCCCAGTGGAGCTCGTCTCCTTGAGTTTGATGAATCGGCCGTCCTGGCAATGGCGCATCCCTCGGGTGTCGTAGCGAGGTCGACGTCTGCACACCGTGAGTTGACGACGACGACAGTCGGGAGGCTTGAGAATTGGACCGGGAAGATCTATTCTGGAAAGAGGTAGGATCGTTCACGTTATACTGGGGTCCGGCGGGCATCTGCGAGTATGCAGGATAGGGTGTGGTGGCGGTACTCGAGGCAGAGTAGGAAGTGATGGATGGGCTGTTGCCGTTCGAAAAGGTGCTGTATTGGCTGCCAGTGTAGGATGTCGTCGAGTAAATAGAAGGGTCATAACCGGCACCATGCGACGAAGTAGCGCTGTGTGGAGGAGGGCTCGGCAGCCCAGGGTCGTATTGAGAGGCGGGCGGAACCGAAGCTTGGCCCGAGTGAGGAGGGGCAGGCGGGTAGACCGAGCTCGGGGAGCCGTAACCAGCGGTCGGCTGGGAATTGCCGTACTGCGGAGTGTAGTTGGTGTATCCCTGGTAGGTCGGGGTTCGTTGGGGAGCCGCGGTACTGGCATACGCCGCAGGGTTGTAGGCTGCCGGTGTGTAGCTTGCGCCGGGGCCCGGAGCCTGCGGGGCCGGGGGCGCCGTCGTGCTCACTTGATACTGCGAGGGCGGGCCAGGATGGTATGGTAACGAGGCGGACGGTGATCGACCAAAGTGTTGCGGGTTGTAGGTGGAAGGAGGGGGGGGCTGCGAATATGGCTGCTCGTATTGGTTTTGGTAGGTGGAATGATAGTTAGACGGCGGCGGCGGTGCGGCTCCGGTCGAGCTGCCTAGGAACAGCTCGTCTCCCCCCGTAGGGCCATTGAACCCGTGCGAGGGGGCTTGCCCTAGAAGCGCCGCATCATCGCCTTGATCGAAGCTCCGTCGACGAGTAGAGTATGCGGCCGCCTGGTCGTTTGGCCGGTTCGCAACGGGGTATTGGACGGGCGGGACCTGGCCGTACCGGCGCTGGTCGTCTCCGCGGAACGACATGGTGTCGAATGATGTCGTCTCCGCAGTCTCGTCACTTACGACGGGGTCGGGAAATATGCTTCTCGAACGGGGCGGGCGTCGGTCGAGTGGGGAGGGTCAAGATTCTTCTCGCTTTTCCGGTCGAGGCAGCCCAACTCAGGACGAGTTTGAGTGGGCCTGAGTTTACCGGAGGGGCGAAGAAAGCAGCCCGGCAGACCCGGGGAACTCTAGTAAACGCCTGACTAGCCTAGCACTGTCACTCCATTCGGTCTCTAGTGGGAGTGTGGGGTTGGAGGGGTGAGAGAAACTCGACGGCGACAATGGTTTGGTCAGGCTGTGGTGAAAGGCGCTGCCTTCTGAAGGGATGGGATGGGACCTCGCGACGGTCGGCGAATGTGAACGAGTGGCCGGAGATGTTGGCGGGGTGTCGAGAAAAGCGACGGGTGTGCGTAGTGGCCTCAGTAGGGCGGTGGGTCAAATTCCGACGAGGGATGTTGGGATAAAGATGGGTCGCTCAATGGCGACGAGGCGATGATGAAAGCAGGTGGGTTTTTGGCACATCTCCCTCTAGACCCTAACTGAGGGAGCTTCTTGTCGAGGGCAGCAGGCTTAGGTGTGCGTGTGTTGTGTGCGTTGCGTGGGTGCGTGGGTGGGTGTTGGTGCGTAAATTGGGTATGAATACGGAGTAATACTGTAGCGACACTGGGACACTGTGTCATGGAAAATCTCCAGTCGCTAATACAAGTCAAGTGTACAAGTACAAGTAGAGGGGTTCGAACGTCGCGCCTCCCGCTGGGTCATGGGCCATGGATGGAGGTCGATGTACGGAGGGTAACGACAGTGGGAAATGGGGAAGTGGGGAGATGGATAATAATACATACTATAGAGAACTGGTATAGTCCTTCATCAGCGACACCGATTCCCTCCCTTGATGATCTACTAAAGTGTATCAATCACTCTCCTCTCCAACCTCGTCATTGCATGCAAGGACTTGGTATGCGGATAAGCCTTGGCCACTAATAACAGGTCCCATCTACAAAGAACTTGGTATTAACGAATCGGTAATACCTACTTGTACTACACACCTATTACTCGTACCATTCCTCCCACACCCACCCCTACAAACTCGTAGCCAGGCAGCCAGCAGGCCTCCTTTGCCAAGGACTCGGAGTTCCTAGAGGTGTGAGCGCGAGTAAGACGGAGGAGGCATCTCAGGTGTCCATGTCCCCAATCTCGCACTGTCAGCACTGGATGTTTGCAGAAGGAGTCCACGTATCTGTTGTGTCTATCAGGGCTGCCAAGACCCAGAAATGAAACATGCTGCAATCGACTGTGCAAGAACATTACCCTCATTCCACACCTATCCGAGTTCGAGTACAAGTACAAGTACTCGAGCCCCGCGCCCCGCTCCCCCGCACATAGACATCCATGATCGCGCAGCGCGCATCGTATAAGTACAAAGTACAGTCGCGCCTCCATGGCCTGGTTCCATGATAAGGGAATACTTGCACAAGGAACCGGCATTTACATCCATCGCACCTAAGGCCCCAAAATCATGAATGACCTTCTCCAACTGCACTTCTCTCAAGCATATCGACTGGTATCAATAGTCTGGTTGCTGTCCTGGGCCGAACCAAGCATTCCCCCACGAGGAGGAAAAGCTAATAATAAAAAAAACGAGAACTAGAACCCATCGCTACTTATGGGGCCTTCTCTGAATTGAAGCCGCGTGTCCAGTGGGTTTTAGTCGACCGCGGTTTGCCCGCCCCAAAAAAAAATCCCGGCCTTGGACCTACCAGTGCTCCCTGTCTCCCTATTGCCATTAAATCATGGTGCCAGAGGGCTTAACAATGCAGATTTTCCCACTCGGCGTCGACCGGACAAGGCAGTGGCAGCGGGCCGAGAAATACACATAACCAAACAAGGTCACCGCCACCACCACCACCCATGGACCTCAATTCTCAAGCAAAGCAAGACGAGCCAAGCCTGTGCTTGAAGGCGGCATACAGCTAGAGAAAGCGAGCAGGAAGGACTCGGATGGCACACTCCGCCTACCTGTATTGTCCCGAAGGATTACCTCCTCTACCATATCATCACCGTCACCAGATAATATTCTAGTGGCTGCATCGCCATAAGGCTGACCCCGCCCCACCCTGGCCGGGAGGGGTGGTGGCGAAACAACCTAACTTCAGAGCTTTCTGCATCACAGTTGTTCCAGACCAGGGAGGTGCAGCGCGGGTGTGGACGAACAGTCTCAGGCAGGCTTACTCGCCCTCGAACCGCCAGCTGCGACCGACCACCCAGCCCCTCGCATTCGGAATAACAAGTCCTTGTAATGTCCAGGCTCTCGGAGTAGCGCCGCAGTTTATACCGGCTGATGTCATGGTTCTGGGTCAAGAATCGCCTGTAACGTCACCGGGCTGATCGCCAGTCTTCGGGTCTTTAGCGACTCCAATCACTGGAGAAGATGGACCATGTCGTGACTAAAGCCATGAAGACGACGCACCAAGGTGGAACATGAACGTATGAGTAATTCGCGGTAAAAACTCACAAAAAAACACTCGTGGACAGCAACTAGCTTCGGCCGGTTATGGTGGGCCAAGACCCTGCCTGGGATGAACCAACCCCACTTCGCTCAAGGGGCAGGAGCTCGTGGCAAGTATGTTTCGTACAGCTTGTGCAGCGAAATTGACCTCTCCGCTATCAATCACTCTCAACGTCGATATCAATCAAGTCCTCCACTCCGTCCGCCACAAGCTCACTTACCCGCCAGACAGGACTGAGCTGCCAGCCTAGCGCCATGTTAGTGCAATATTCCTTCGACCTTTCATGATTTGCATGTCCAAATCTCAGGTTTCAGAAGCGGAGAGTTCCAATGCGTGGTTTTCACGGGACGTTTACGTGATTTTGCCTCCGGGTTTGTCAGCAGAGCTCTGTTAGGTACCGTTCATACGGAGCAGAATGGCAGAATGACGGCATCAGCAATACTCCGCGGCCCCTCTGTAGCCCCTCTGTACCAAGAATGACATGGAAGCTCGAGCGGGGCAGACCTTCCTTCCCCGCCTGCCGGACTCGAATCGGATCTCCGAGGTTTCCCTGTTCGCTCCTCTTTGATACTGAAATCTCCTGTTCTCCTCCCCCTCGTCTCGCGAAGTTTTTCTCTCTTGACAACCTCGCATCAAATCCATCACAAAAAGTGTAGATTTCCATCTTCAATCCAGCCCCACCACCAACCGTTCTAAAACCGTATTACCCCTCCAATTCAAAATGGTCAAGGCTGGTAAGTCGATCGTCCATCCTCCCGCCATCGTCCCACCCCACCATCTATCAGGGTGTTTTCCGTGCCTGGCGTCCAGCTTGTCGAGCTACTATGAGCAGGTTTATGGGCCGCACGGGTCCCTTTACCCTGCAAGCGGTGCAGCGTGGATACACCCTGGAAGCTTAATTGATCCGGTACTCCTCTGTGCCCGTGCCGAGGACACCCCGCTAACGTCATTCCCTGTCAAGTCTGTGTTATCCGCGGTGACGCCCAGGTGAAGGGCACCGTTGTCTTCGAGCAGGAGAGCGAGTCCTCTCCTACCACCATCACTTGGGACATCAGCGGCCACGACGCCAACGCCAAGCGCGGCATGCACGTCCACGCCTTCGGCGACAACACCAACGGCTGCACCTCTGCCGGCCCTCACTGTAAGCTCCGCCAGCCAGCTATCCGTCGTCCCCTTTCCGGTTCACCACATACCGAGCCAGTAGAGCTAACTTCTTTGCTTTCCCCCCGTTTCTTAGTCAACCCCCACGGCAAGACCCACGGCGCCCCCTCGGACGAGAACCGCCACGTCGGTGACCTCGGCAACATCGAGACCGATGCCCAGGGCAACTCCAAGGGCACTGTGACCGACAACTTCATCAAGCTTATCGGCCCCCACAGCGTCGTCGGCGTATGAAACAACCCCTACCCCTCGAGAGGATATGGTGACGAAAACTGACATGGGAACTAGCGCACCGTCGTCGTCCACGCCGGCACCGACGACCTCGGGAAGGGTGGTAACGAGGAGAGCCTCAAGACTGGCAACGCCGGCGCCCGACCTGCCTGCGGTATGCGAACCCCCCTCCCCCCCCTCTCCTTTTTTCTCCCCAAAAGTTGCCCAAACTCGGTACCTTTCGCCGAACCATGACGACTAACATTACGTTACCTCCAGGTGTCATCGGAATCTCGGCCTAAGTGTGATACAGTAGGGGGATTGGGCCCCAGGAATGATCAAGGGACAACCAAAATAAATAGCTAGCCGGAGACTTTCGAGCACCGGGAGGAAGCCGGAAAGCTCGAGAGAATAAATTGACGTCCGTTAGCAGCGAACAAAAAGCTGTGCTACCTTTCCCCGCACGAACTTGCCGTGGAATAGCTCATGATCCTAGCGTTCATTAGAGTTGGTGGCGTTTGACCTTTCCGGCATCGGCACGTCGATGCATAATGGCAGTCCTAACGGGGAGGTAATACCGTCCAATCTCTGGCCCTCCAAATCCAAAAGCTGGTAGCTACGTGTGAGTGCCAGTATCTTATGCTTCCTCGCTACAGTGCAAGGATTACATGTGTGTTGTAGGGGGTCGTGCGCTCGGCCGGCTCAGACGCGGGGTGCTGCATCAATTTGCTTTCCCATCCCCATCCCAATTGGAATTCACCCCCGCCCCCGCAATGAGGCCATGCGGTGCGTATGTGGTGTGTGGCATGTGTGTAATTGCTCGTAACTCGCACTTGTAATAGTCAACAAAACCGCCGCTACTAGGCTGTTGCTCCGTGCCCCGCACTCATGTGCCCAATGTCGGTGTGAAATAACACGTCGACAATTCCCTAAGCTTCCTTCACCTTCCCAAACTCAATACCTGCACCGCAATTGCAATTCCGACATCACAGTAATCCCCCCTTTCCACCTTCTTTCAAGACGGCGTTGCTGGTCTTGCATACGCCCCCGAACCTGAGCTTCTACTGCCCGCATCTCTTGTCACTTGGTGTAAGTGAACTCCCTCCCTCACTCGCATCTGTTCCCATCCAAGCACTACATTACTAGATCGTAGACCCTAACACGTCCTACTCCACAGTATACGGTCTCGCCACCATGGCTACCTCTAAGCAAATCCTCGGAATCTGCAAGAGCGTGCAGAGCGGCGACACCCTGATCATCTCGAGCCCCAATAACCCCGCTGCCGAACGTACCTTGTCCCTCGCCTATGTCGGTGGGCCCCACCTGAGGAAAGATGGCGACGAGCCCTTCGCCTTCCAGTCCCGCGAGTACCTCCGAGGCCTCGCCCTCGGCAAGCCCGTGCTCTTCAGCGTGGTGTACACCATCCCAGGCAGCGGCCGCGAATACGGATCTGTGAAGATCAAGGACGGCCCGGAGCTACCCGAGGAGCTCGTCAAGGCCGGCTGGCTCAAGGTCCGCGAGGATGCCGGGAAGAAGGAGACCTCCGAGGATCAGTTGCAGCGGCTGGAGAACCTCCGCGAGCTGGAGGCCCAGGCCAAGAGCGAGGGCAAGGGCCTCTGGTCCGGAAAGAGCGGCGTCATCGAAGTGCAGAACGACCTCGGCGGCCCCGACTTCTTCAGCGAGTGGAAGGGCAAGACGGTTGATGCCATCATCGAGCGGATCCTTGGGGGCGACCGTATGCTCGCACGCCTCATTCTCTCCGAGAAGAAGCACCTCCAGGTCATGACCCTCCTCGCTGGCGTCCGGACCCCAGCCACCGCGCGGACGACTGGGGGACAGGCGCAGCCCGCCGAAGAGTTCGGCAACGAGGCGAAGGCCTTTGTCGAGACCCGCCTGCTCCAGAGGCAGGTCAAGGTCCACATCGTCGGCGCGAGTCCCCAGGGTCAGCTCGTCGCCGAGGTCATCCACCCCCGGGGTAACATTGCCGAGTTCCTGCTCCAGGAAGGCCTTGCCAGGTGCAATGACTTCCACTCCACGATGCTCGGGGAGAAGATGGCCGCGCTTCGTGCGGCCGAGAAGGTGGCCCAGTCCAAGCAGTTGAGGCTACATAAGAACTTCGTTGGCAAGGAAGCCGCGGGTGCCCTGGACATGATTGTCTCCAAGGTCATCAGCGCCGACACCATTATCGTACGGAACAAGGTCGGCGATGTTGAGAAGCGGGTCAGCATCACCAGCGTCAGGGGGCCGCGGACGACTGAGCAGAGCGAGGCGCCGTTCAGGGACGAGGCCAAGGAGTATCTCCGCAAGCGATTGATTGGGAAGCACGTGAACCTGACCGTTGACGGGGCGAAGGCCGCTAACGACGGCTTCGAGGCCCGGGATGTCGCCACCGTTACCGAGAAGGGCAAGAATGTCGGGCTTTACCTGGTACAGGACGGATGGTGCTCGGTGATCCGCCACAGGAAGGACGATACCGACCGTGCCCCCAACTACGACGAGCTATTAGCAGCCCAGGAGGCGGCGAAGGCGGCGAAGAAGGGCATGTGGTCCGGAAAGCCATCCAAGGCCAAGCAGTACGTGGACGCGTCAGAATCCGCCCAGAAGGCCAAGATCCAGCTCGGGACGCTACAGAGGCAGCGCAAGATCCCCGGAATCGTAGACTTCTGCAAGTCCGGGTCCCGGTTCACAATTCTCATCCCCAGGGAGGGGATCAAGATCACCATGGTCCTCGGGGGCATCCGCGCACCCCGGGCACCGGGAAGGACGGCGGCCGACAAGGGCGAGCCGTTCGGCCAGGAGGCGCTGGATCTCGTCACCCGCCGGTGCAACCAGCGGGATTGCGAGGTGGACATCTACGACATGGACAAGGTTGGCGGCTTCATCGGCGAGCTGTATGTCGGGCGCGAGAGCACGGCCAAGCTGCTAGTGGAGGAGGGTCTCGCGTCGGTACACGCGTACTCGGCGGAGAAGACGGGCAACTCAGCCGAGCTCTTCGCGGCGGAGAAGAGGGCGAAGGAGGCTAGGAAGGGCATGTGGCACGACTGGGACCCGTCGATGGACGAGGCCGAGGAGGAGGCTGCGCCGGCCGAGGCGTCGAACGGGGGAGACGAGAACATCACCAAGAAGCCGACGGACTACCGCGACGTCGTGGTCACGAGCATCGACGACAACGGGAGGCTGAAGATCCAGGAGATCGGCAAGGGCACGGCGGCGCTGGAGACGATGATGAGGGCGTTTGAGAAGTTCCACCTCAACCCCGCGAACAACACGCCGCTCAAGGACCCGCCCAAGGCAGGCGACTACGTGGCGGCCAAGTTCTCGGCGGACGGGCAGTGGTACCGGGCGCGGATCCGGTCCAACGACCGCACGGCCAAGGTGGCGGAGGTGGTGTACATCGACTACGGGAACGCGGAGAAGCAGCCGTGGTCGAAGCTGCGGGCGCTGACGCAGGACGAGTTTTCGCCCAAGACGCTCAAGGCGCAGGCGGTGGACGCGTCGCTGTCGTTCATCCAGCTGCCGACGGCGTCGCACTACTTCTCCGACGCGCTGGGGCTCATCAACGAGATCACGGAGGGGAAGAAGCTCGTGGCGAGCTTCGACTTCGTGGACAACCGGGAGGGGCTGAGCTACGTCACGCTGTACGACCCCTCGTCGTCGTCGTCGGTGCCGGGCCCGCTGGAGTCTGTTAACAGGGACATCGTGGCGAGCGGGTTCGCGATGGTGCCTAAGAAGCTGAAGACGTGGGAGAGGAGCAAGGCGTTTGAGACCGTGCTGGCGAGCTTGAAGGAGGTCGAGGATAACGCGAAGAGGGAGCGCCTTGGGATGTGGGAGTATGGTGACATCACTGAGGATTAGGTGCCTCTCTCTGTGCGGTTGTCCGTCTGGCCGACGACTCGAGGGTTGATAGCAAGGGGGTGGACTTGACGGGGATAAGCGCCAAGGTGGGGAGGGGTGGTGGAGGGTGGAGTATATGGTAGACAAAAGGGGGGTGGGTACGAGTACATCTTTTCATTACATGTAGAATCGAATTCCGACATTGCTGAGCGTTGAGACGGGAAAGTAGGATAATACGATTTTGTTGCTTTTGATGAGTACAAGTACGAGGACGGGTCATTCATTGGATGGACGACATCTGACAGAATATAAGGATGAAGGATATCTACGGGTACATGTACGTCGAGTACACCTGTACGAGAACGAGTAGAGGTAGAGGTGATGGGTTGAACGTAGTTCTTCAATTGCGCGATATACTCGCCGTTCCGTGACGGACGGAGCACCACTGCGGGCAAGTGGCGGAGATTTACCGGACGGATCACGAGGACGGACGAGCTGGCAATAGCTGTGGCTGTACTTGGATTAGTGCCGACCTGAGCACAATTAACCCGGCGCCGGTGCCGCCTGCCGCTCCACGGAGGTCCACTCTCCTCGTGTCGCCTGGTTCCATAATGTATGGTGTCGAAGGCCAAAAACAAAAAATGCCCCTCCCTCTGACCCAAGCCTGTGTCAGCAATCATGACGTTTCCTAGGCCAGAGCTCCGCCGGATGCGGAGGACGACTTGTACGAGTACACCAATAAGTGTACGAGTACTTGCATGTCCCAACATTTACCCCTTGTGCAGAACAGAAAGCGTCAAATCAGAACAGGCCTTTTTCTGTTCTATACGACCAGAATCCCCCATATCCCTAAGCACGAGTTATCACCCCACTCTATGTGTTTATCAGGCCGTTGCAGTCTGATCCGACGTCTCCGGTCTCTCTCTGTGCTGTGTGAGCGGACATGTTTTACGAGTAGAGCAATCGCCATCACGGGACCCCCGGGAGTGATCAGCGCCTGAGGCTCGTCTCGAGGCTTTTCCGTGGAAGAAAAAAAACTAGTGGGGTGAGAGGGGATAGGGGGGGCTTCAATTGGCGGGGTTGAGGGGTAGGTGGGGTGGGGTTCTGTAATGTTGGATTTACCCAACGGACGGGGAGCCACTAGCTTGTATTAGTGCGCGTATCAGACAATGGACGAGGACGAGTACTTGTATAAGTTATGGGGCCGTTACAAGATGTTGCCGTACTCGCTCTGGTAGCTAAATAATGATCAGGGATAATGAGGTGTTTTCTTCTATTTCCCCCAATACTGGTGACACTTTTATTTCTTGGGGGCGGAAATAATGTATGGGGCGGGATGGGGGAGGACGAGGCATTAAGCACCGGACCCGCCATTGTTTGTTCATATGATGTTGTCTTGGGCGGGATGGGGAGGGGACAATGGAGGGGTCCTATCCCGCCACCGGACGGTCCACGGCGAGGGGCTAAGATTGGTGAGGCCTGCCTCCGCCGTCTCCGCGGATCTAATCGTTCTGGAGAGATAATACAGCCAATCCCGGACCTTATCGAAAACCGTGGGAGGGAAACTCACTTTTCCGCGGCGGGATAAGTTACATGTTGAAACTGGATACGTTCGTACTGGGTATTACGTCGTAATGGGAAGAGACAGGAGGGAAGGTGCAACCAAGAGCGGATATATGCAAACTGAGAGTATGAGTACACCTTCCGCTTCCGAGGGGCGGCGGGCTTCACTCGGCCTTGGTTTTGCACCCCATTCCATCAGATTGCTCAGATGTCTCGCGTAATAGACTCCTAGTGCAAGGCACAAACGTAGAGTTCACTCGGTTTCTCGAAGGGGCCCAGCAAGGATGAAATGCCAGCCGCCACCGGCTTTGTACCGATGACAAAATCCGGAGATCAGATATCGGTCGGTTTCGCCTCACCAAGGGTCCGCCCCGGAGGTCGGGGATTTAGCAGCTTGGTAATACTAATAAGTTCGCCTCTGAAACGCCATCCGCTCATGACAAAGAGAAATTTGGGGGGAGGAGGGAGGGGGGGGGGCTTGATCCGTTATAGGCGACTGCCAAGTATTAGTGACATGATTCATGGTGTATTGCCACAATGGGCGTGGCTCTTTTTAGCCTCTTCCCCTGTTTCCCGACTTAGAGCCTCTCTCCCCCCTCCTTCTTCGATCCTAGAAAAAAGAGAACGTCCTTTCTTCCCTGATTCATAATTTCTAAAACCCATCCTCCATTTTCTAATATCTTCTTTCCCCCCAAGAAAAAACACAATTCCTCCTCAATCAACCTATTCCCTCTCCAAAGAAACACCAGCCTCTTTCACAATGTCCAACTCTCTCGAGCAGCTCAAGGCCTCTGGCACTGTAAGTTTTTCTTAACCCCGCGCGTCCTTTCTTTCGCGCAAGATCACAGAGCCCCTCATCCGGACGACGGCGGGGTTGCTTCGTTTTCGCAGCCGCCACCCTCAGTTTTTCTTTGAACGAAGCCATTCCTAATCCCAATGGGTTTGATTCCTGGGAAATGACGAGTTACTGACCTTTGTTCCTTTCTCTTTTCGCGCAAAATAGGTCGTCGTCAGTGACACTGGTAAGCTTTCCCCCCTCCCCCCACCACCTCCTCCATCTCAGCCTCCGATATGACTCCGAACGTCGTCGGAAAACGAAAATCCACCACCCCCCGCTAACCACCATTTCTTCCCCTGCCAAACAGGTGACTTCGCCTCCATTGCCCAGTACAAGCCCCAGGATGCGACGACCAACCCCTCCCTCATCCTCGCCGCCTCCAAGAAGGCCGAGTACGCCGCCCTGATCGACAACGCCGTCGCCTACGCCAAGGCCAAGGGCGGTTCCAGCGAGGAGCAGGTCGAGCTCGCCCTCGACCGCCTCCTCGTCGAGTTCGGCAGCGAGATCCTGAAGCTCATCCCCGGCAAAGTCTCGACTGAGGTCGACGCCAGCCTGTCCTTCGACACCGCGGGCTCCGTGGCCAAGGCGCTCAAGATTATTGAGGTATGCAAGCGAACCCCCCCTTTTCCAAGTCCCCCCTAATCCACCTACCAACCAACCAACCCCCCGGTTGCACCCTTGTCCGAAAACAGTTTATCTAACAGCGCTTTCCCCCTCGTACAGCTCTACAAGGAGGCGGGTATCGAGAAGGAGCGCGTCCTCATCAAGGTCGCCTCCACCTGGGAGGGTATCAAGGCCGCCGAGATCCTCCAGCGCGACCACGGCATCAACTGCAACCTCACCCTCATGTTCTCCCTCGTCCAGGCTATCGCCGCCGCCGAGGCCGACGCCTTCCTCATCTCCCCCTTCGTCGGTCGCATCCTTGACTGGTTCAAGGCCGCCAAGAAGCAGGAGTACACCAAGGAGACCGACCCCGGTGTGGCCTCCGTCAAGTCCATCTTCAACTACTACAAGAAGTTCGGCTACAAGACCATCGTCATGGGTGCCTCCTTCAGGAACACTGGCGAGATCACCGAGCTCGCTGGCTGCGACTACCTCACCATCTCCGTAAGTCTACTCTACTACGTACCCTAGCAAATGCGCGCCTATGGAGAAGAGTTTGGAACTACGGCTAACTCGCTCCTCCCTCCCATCTAGCCCAACCTCCTCCAGGACCTCCAGTCGTCCCAGGAGGCCGTCCCCAAGAAGCTCGACGCCGCCGCCGCCGCGGCGCTCGACCTCGAGAAGAAGTCCTACATCAACAACGAGGCCGCCTTCCGCTTCGACTTCAACGAGGACCAGATGGCCGTCGAGAAGCTCCGCGAGGGTATCAGCAAGTTCGCTGCTGACGGTGTCGTCCTCAAGAACGTCATCAAGGAGAAGCTTGCCGCGTAAGGTGCCTTTTTCCGTGTCGGGGAACTTCTTTTTTGTTTCGAGCGTGATTGGTGGTTGGTGAGCGAGGGACGGGGGAAGTCAGAGCGATACTTCCCTCCCCTTGGAGCGCTCGGGGGGCTTAGTAGGCTCGCCAGCGCCCCGGGAATCCTCGGGATTTGACATGTGCGGCAAAGGGACGGGCCCCCTCGAGGGAGGGGCCAGCCCGTTGGTTAGGGCCAGGCCGGTCGGATGTTAGATGGTGAAAGGTCATTAAAACGGAGGTAAAAACAAGCTGGGCACTTGAAGCCGGGCGAAAGTCTCTGGCCCGTATATTTACTCGCTCAGTCCAAATTGAACATAGCATTGGAAACAAAAAAAAGACATTAGTCTTATTAAAGCTTGTGAGGTGTAAAACGAGGCTTCAAGGAGAATGACTTTCGCCTCAGAAAGTGCATGTGACTCCTTTCGTCCCTACACAACTCACCCCCATTCCTTCTCACATAACGTGTATCCGCTCGTGCAAAAAAGGGGGAGGGGGCATTTATGATATGTACATGATTACATCCAACCGCTCTTTTCCTAACCCCTTTCTCTCAATTCCTCTGCTGAAATACCAAAGGGGCGGGGCAGAAGAATACACGATGGGGAGGGATTTTACCCAACTGCCCTTCCAAGGCCCTTCCAGGTACCCATCCATCCATTCCACAGGAGCACCATGTCTTCCGTTATTATCGTGTCACCACCTCCTCGAAAACGCCACCGTTAAACCCCCCTATATATATGCCTTAAAGCATAAAACAAAGATGAAGAGTAGAAATAATAGAAGAAAAATTAAACAACTCCCAGCAGAGAGCCGGGGAAGGAACAGCTGGCGGGGGCTGATGTGGTTTGGCACCTAGTCGTCAGTAGGCTTCACCTCCTCCTCGCAGTCCACCTGGACCGTCTCATGCTCCACGGTCGTGGCGCCGCCCGTCACCACGAAGGCGGTGAGCTGACCCCCGTTCACGCACTTCGTGTTCAGGCCGACGGAGTTCGGCCCGAGGTTGAGACCCCGCTTGGTATCGTGGCCGTAGAAGATGGTGCGCCTCTCCGCCTCGGCCCGGGTCGACTCGATCTCATTCCACGCCGCGGCCCAGTCCTCGCCGGAGTAGTCGTCGACGGGGAGGATGAGGTCCCTGTCCGAGGGCCTGCGGGTGTTGCCGTACTCTTCATCGATAAGCGCTTGCTTCGCCTGCTCGGTGATTTCTTCC
Organism: Cephalotrichum gorgonifer; assembly: GCA_900312665.1. Taxonomy (NCBI): domain Eukaryota; kingdom Fungi; phylum Ascomycota; class Sordariomycetes; order Microascales; family Microascaceae; genus Cephalotrichum; species Cephalotrichum gorgonifer. The sequence goes on from ONZQ02000003.1 coordinate 1,641,172, forward strand.
GTACCTTGCCCCTCGCTGTTCTCCATCTTGTCCTTGATCTTGTTGTTGATCTTCTTGGTCGCCTTCTCGCGGCGGGCCTGCTCGATCGGGTACACAATGCTGCGCATGTGCATGGCGGGCCAGGGATCCTGCTTCTCCAGCGGCAGGCCGGGGACGAGACCCGCGTGGGCGACGTAGGCATTCTGCAGGGTGGGGATGTAGCCGAGGTCGAGGATGACGGGGAGGTCGGCCAGGTAGTTGACGTGGTCCTCCGTGAGGGTCTCGGCGACGATGCGGTCGTCGTAGTCGCCGTGGGAGAGGTGCTGCTGCTCGAGGTCGTCGTGGGCGCCGACGCCGGGGGCGGTGGCGTTGCGGGCGAGGAGCACGCGGTCCTCGTGGACGCCGCGGACGGCGCTGGCCTTGAGGGTCATGGCCAGCTCGACGACGGCCGCGCTGTCGGGGCCCTCGCTGACCATGTCGCCGACGAAGACGAGGTGGTCGTTGCCGCTGTCGGCGTCGTACTTGAGCTTGCCGAGGAGGAACTGGAGCGGCGTGATCATGCCGTGGACGTCGCCGACGATGATGAGCCGCTTGTTGCTGCCGACCTCGGGCATGTGCTCCTTGGGGAGCGAGCCCAGCTTCTTCAGGGCGCCGAAGCCGTCGAATCCGGGCCGCGAGGCAGTTCCGTATTGCATGTGGATGTCGTCAGCCTTCTGCGGCTTCTTCTTCGGCGGCACCGGAACCGGCGCCTGCTCCTTCGGCTTGGCCGCCTCGACGACCTTCGGGGGCACGGTGTCCGCCTGCTGGCCGGTCGATACCGGGGCCGCGTCGGGTTTGGGGTCGGCGACGGGTATCGGCGGGTTGGAGGATACCGACGCTGACGAGGTGAGGAGGCGGTCGGAGGTGTAGAAGTAGGCGCACACGAGGAAGACGACGACGATGAGGAACATCGGCCGGCGCCGCCGCCCGTAGATGGGTGCTAGCACGTTCATTTTTACGGCTTCGGACCTGTGAGCTCTCCCCTGCGGTGACAGCCTCTTCTCCCTTTCTCCCTGTCGATCTACTCGTGAGGGGGGAGGGTATATGGGTAGGACAACTGCGAATGTCCGACAGTTGGAAACTAACGGGGGGGATGTGGTTGTCTTCCGAAGGGTGGAAGCTACCAGTTCAAGGCAGGGCAGGGGGGGGAGAAGGAAAAAAGGTTGGCACTGACGGTTTGACCCACAGAAGGAAGATTGTGGGGGAGAGGGGGTGATTAAAAGTGGAATCCTCGATCGAGGGAACTGAACTTAGTACTAGTGTCTTCGCGAGTCTGCTCTCTCCGATTAGATGCTAAAAACGAGTGTGTTCGTAGTGCGCACGTGTCGTATCGCCTCTTTGGGTTTGCCATGAAATTGGAGAAGTGGGCCCGGGTGGTGGCGTTCGAGAAATGTCTCTCGTTTTGGGGAAGGGGGGAAAGGGGGGGAAGTGCGAACGAGTAAGACAAGTCCGTCGCGCTTTACGAATAGAATTGTCGCCGAGATGTTTTACGGCGGTGAGAAAGCCGAGGGGTCTTGGCGGGAAAGCCAAGGATGGTGGTGGCGATTGCAAGGAGGTGAAGGAGCGTGAGGTAGGTCCCCAGGAGATTTCGTGCATGTAGTCATTATTACACGGTAGTATTATAGGGCTCCCGTCCCTTATTAACGCGGCTTCAGGAATAGGAGTTGCTGGGATGAGCTGCCTCATATGGAGATGATCATCTCCCTCCCTCCTTGTACTCTAGGGATGAGGCGGCTGGCTGGTGGAAAGACTTTCTTCGCTCATCTGAGTGAGCAAGGAAGAATCTACATACCTAGCTATTAATAGCCCGCCGAAAAGTGTCCTGTCCTAGCTGGGGAAAAGGTCGTGTGCTGCGCGCCTGTGCATGGAATGACACAAGATACGAGACCACCAGTTCACCATCCAAGTCTTAGTTATTACACAAATACTCCCATTACTGGGTAGTCGCTCTTGTATCTACTCGGAAGCCCAAATGGTGCAAAGACTCGGACACGACATGGTTCTCAGCCCAGCCCCTGAAACTGCAAATTACACTTCGACTTGCCAAGAAGGACGCGACGCCTGCGGAGATAACAGCATTACCACACAACACCAATCCTGGAAGGGGAAGGCGACTCGGACCCCGTGCTCCGTACTGTTCTTGTGCATACCCGTGCGAAGTCTTGGCATGCTCAAGTTGGCCGACCTCCGACCTCCAACGTACCGCACCGCTCGTGGGCTGGAGACTGAAGCCATTTTTGTCGAATGCTTTGCTGTTTCACGACCTCTGTGCCCGTTGTTAGCGCTCCTTCTAAATTCACAAAGGAGCATTCTCTATCCTGAGTCCCTCCGACCGTCGATAGTGCACCGCGATGACTGGAGGATCTATCATGGTTGCCTCAGTGCTTGCGACTAGCCTAGCCCACCACACTACGGCTTGACAGGATGATTCACCACCTCCTTACCGGCTCGAAAGTCCAGTTCGCGGGGAACGGAAGGCGGCCAAGATATCGCGGGGGACAAGTACCCACCAGGACAGAAGAGTACTAAAGCCCCCCCGAAGCCGAAAATGCCGGAAAATCCCAGTATATTCCCAACGCCGATAATGCAGAAGCCGCTCCCACCCAATATTATACAACCGCGAAGCGTACATGCGCTGTGCCCCTAGCAAGGCTCCAAGGGCGTTATGCCTTCGAACCCTCACTCTTCTTCGCCAACTCGGCCCTGTACTTCAGGTTCTCCAGTTCCCTCCAGTCCTCCTCCACCTCGTTTCCGTCCGTAGACTTGACCCCGCTCCCAAAGGCCGTCTTCCCCCCGTATAGCTGGTATCCCGCCCCCGAGTCGTCGGCCTTTTGTATCTTCCCGTACGCGGCAGGTGTGTTCCCGCGGAAGCGTTTGCGCATGTCCACGAGCCCGCGCTTGCACTCGCCGAAGCCGCGCTTGAGCTGGAGGCATTCCTTGGGGAGGGTGTCGGAGAGCGGGGGGCGGAGGCAGTCGGCGGCCCGGTTGCGCTGGACCATGACGCAGTCGGACTGCTGGAGGCATGCAGCCAATGCATCTCCTACAAGGCGAGGGACGGTTAGTAAGGGTCGGGATAGTGGGTGCTGCGGCGGAGGGGCAATTGTGGGCAGGGTTTGGTTGGGTTTGTGGGTTTCCAGCCGTACGTACTTAGTTCTTTGCAAGAGTTGGGCATCTTGTCTATCGGTGACCGTAGTCAGTGGATTGGGATTGGCGAGAGGTATGGGCAAGACGCTGCTGAGTGGATGTTCGAGCGTCGCTTTCGATCATCGCCAACAAAAATGGACTGACTCTTGTCGAGCCAATTATCGAACCACCACGGATACTAATACATGTCCATGATTGGTCAGCGCGCCACAAGCTACGACCACCCCCACTGAGACCACCCGAAACCGCCGCCCGAGTCGCGATCGGGCCAGGCTAACGCTTGTACCTGTCAAGAGCTCCAGTTGGTATCTGTAATGTAACTCCGTCAAACCGGGCACCCACCACAGGCGCCTGCCAGATTTCGTCATACTTACCTGTACACACCGAGCCTCTGTCCACATGTCCCCAATCAGCGTCGCCTCTAGGAAGTCGTCTTCACATGTGACAGCGCTCGCTTCCCATTTAAACCTCGAGAACATATCCGCGTCCAACGAAACGCGGGATTGATCCACTTCTCCTATCCATCCACTCCTGACCTTCGTCGCACCCTCAACTCTTCTAGCAATGAAATGATTTCCCTAGGCTCTTGATTGTGTGCGAACCACTGCCCTTCTAGCATGCCTCTCCCGTTCCTAGGCCGGCTGGACCTGTAAGCAAAGACCCTGAATCGCTGCACTTTTTCTTACCGTACCGGGCCCACCGCTAATAACCACCGCTAGGACGGAGTACTTCGCTCTGGTTGGGTCATTCTGCCTTGTAGCCCTGGAAGCCTTCATCAGGATCCTGACATTAGCTCTACGTGAGTGGCCTCGCGCGCAGGATGTGCCTCCAAGTCCAGCTATCCGCTCCCTCCCCACTTCCCGCTTCCCCGCGCCCAGAAGCTAACCTCGACGGTCTCTACCTAGCCGAGTCCATCATCTCCCTTTGCTACCGAGCCTCCCGCCGACTCTTCATCCGATTAGAATCACCTGCGCAAAAGCGAGCGGAACAGCGGAAACAGTGTACGTTTTACACTTCTCCTATCCTGGAGCATCCGCGCACGAACAGCTAGAAAGCCGGCTAACATATAACTGCTCAGCCATATCAACCTCGGTGCGGGATGCCTCTGACTTCGTGGACATATGCCGGCTATTCGGCTACGAAGCCGAGGAACACGTCGCCTCGACAAAGGACGGATACTTACTTGGCCTGCATCGCCTTGCATGGAGGAAAGGGGAGGAGGGGAAGCAGGTCAACCATGGGAGCAATAGCTTGAAGAAGAGGGTTGTTTATCTGCACCATGGCCTCCTCATGAACAGCGAGGTGTGGGTATCCCTGACAGACGCCGAGCGGAGCCTGCCGTTTGTCCTTGTCAACCGTGGGTTTGACGTATGGGTGAGTATCTTTCAGTTTCTTTTTGTCCTCTGATTCTCTCCCCCCCGGCGAGATCTATACACGTGCTAACAGCACGGGATGCATAGGTTGGAAACAACCGCGGAAATAAGTATTCCAAGAAATCCATCAACTCGTCTCCCATATCACTAGAGTTCTGGGACTTCTCCATGGATGAATTTGCGTTTCACGATATCCCCGACACCATCTCGTACATCCTCGAGGCCACCAGCGCCGAGAGTTTATCATATATTGGCTTCTCTCAGGGGACGGCGCAAGCGTTCGCGGCGCTCTCGATCCACCCCCGCCTCAACAACCAGGTCAATGTCTTCATCGCTCTGGCCCCGGCCATGTCTCCGGCGGGCCTGTCCAACGGCGTTGTCGACGCACTGGTGAAGGCCTCGCCGCAGGTCCTCTACCTCCTATTTGGCCGCCGGTCTATCCTCAGCTCGGCGACGATGTGGCAGTCCATACTCTATCCTCCCATATTCGTTCGCTTGATCGACATGAGCCTGTCGTTCCTCTTCGGGTGGCGAACCCAGAATATCTCCATGAGCCAGAAGCTCGCCGCTTACAGCCACTTGTACTCGTACACGAGCACCAAGAGTGTCGTGCACTGGTTCCAGATCATACGCAATAAGAGCTTCCAGATGTACGACGACGACCGGCCGAGCATATCCCCGAAGTCGCACAACAAGCACACAAAGGTCACCAAGTACCCAACTCGGAATATCCAGACACCCATCGTCCTGGTCTACGGAGGGAGCGACTCCCTGGTAGATATCAGGGTCATGCTGAAGGAACTCCCTCCCCAGACCGTCGCGACCGAGATCCCCCACTACGAGCACCTCGACTTCCTCTGGGCCCGAGACATCAGTACCCAGGTCTTCCCGCACGTATTTGATGCGCTGGACAGCTTTACCGACGCCGAGCACTCTAAGGAGGAATACGCGAGGTATCAGCTAGCTCGCAGCCAGAGCTTTTCTGCTTCCAATGACAGACGCGGCAGCGTGGTAAGCAATGTTACAGACAGCGAGGCGTCGTCCGCACAGGAGAGCGCCACGCAGGCTCAGGGGCAGGGGGGCGCCGCGCAGGAGAGCCCCTATGATTCGGCTTCGCGGCCGAGTCGCTCCAGAGGTTCAGCTTCACCCACCACGAGGGGTCGCGGGTCGAGCATCCCTGTCTCGAGGGGTAGAGGCCCAAAACGAGGCCACCGCCGTACGCCGTCTTCCGGCGAGGAGACGGTGAGCTCCGAGTCGCCGGAACAGCTCGTTAGGGCGAGAGATGACCAGGGCAATAAGGCCGTACGGGGATCGCCAACCCCAAAAGGTCCTAGGGCCGCGAAGAAAGGTGGCCGAGGGAACATGAATGGGGACGGATTGCATCACGGTGTAGCGAAGGTCGCGGAAGGCGTGGCGAGCAATGGTGTTGAGAGTGGGAGGCCGGCTTGAACTAGGACCATTAAAACCGACCGAATAGCTCGTGTTGACCGAAGTACTGAATAAGATTGGTCGTGCCACGGACCCCAACTGTCTGGGACATGAGTATCCCCACGCAGAAGCAGAAGAAGATAGTAGGCCGGTCTATACAACAATAGACGGCCACGCGATGGGTGTAGCTGGGCTGTACCAAGCGTTTCTTCGGTTTTTTCAGGCTGACAGTTAGGTGCTGTGGCTGTGTTCGTGATGTTGGGAACTGTAAGCTGGCAGGAAGCCACCTCACAGCCTAAATATGGTGAGTGAGAGGGAGAGAGTGTTTGTTGTAGTGGTGGGGATGGCGCGGTTTACGAGGATATCGTCGGTAAAAACAGAATAGTGAATTGCAGTAAAAGCATTATGTGACCTATGGCATATCCCAATGGCTGACGTAGAGTTCCTGCTTCCGCTTCTCCTCCCAATGGTCATTCCTCTGGCGGGCCGCCCTTGCCTCAAGCGGTTCTCTCAGGAGATCAGCTTGGTAAGCGGTAATACTGACAGACGGGGCGATGACAGCTGCCTGTTCCCCACAGAACAGCTCGCCGAATGACAAATATGGAATGACGTGGGTCCGACTCATCGGCCATTGCTGCTATTGCCCCTCCATCGCCAATCTTATAAACGACGAACCCTCAACCCTGAGAGAGCAGGCGCAACGATACCAAGGCGACATCCCTCCAATTACTGCCAAAATGAAGCAAGGATTCTCCTCCCTCGACGTCAAGGTAAGCTCTCCCTAACTTGCCGTATTTCATATACCTAACCCTTTACGACCGCCTGAGGGGAATGAATTGAATCAATGCTAATAATTACCCCGCCAGGCCGTCGCCCACGAGCTCTCCCAGACCCTCCCGACGCTCCGCCTCTCTAATATCTACGAGCTCTCTACCCGAATTCTGCTTTTCAAGTTCGCGAAGCCCGATGTCAAGAAGCAGCTCGTCGTCGACGCGGGGTTCCGGTGCCACCTAACCGAGTTCGCGCGAACGACTGCCGACGACCCCTCCACGTTCATTAGACATCTAAGGAAGGCCCTGAAGACGAGGAGGGTCACTGCCGTGAGGCAGGTGGGGACGGATAGGGTAATCGAGCTGCAGTTCAGCGAGGGGCAGTATCGGCTGTTCTTGGAATTCTTTGCGGTTCGTCAACGGGTCCCTTCCCTTGAGATACACCGGCGTGGATGTTTTGCACACTCGGGAGGCTAATCGATTGTAATCTAGGCCGGAAACGTCATCCTCACAGACAACAACCTGAAAATCCTTGCGCTTCTCCGAGTCGTGCACGAGGAACAGGGGCAGGTGCCGCAGAAGATCGGATCGGCGTACGCGATAGACCAGCGACAAAACTACGAGGGTGTGCCACCCCTGACTAAGGAACGTGTGAGGGAGGCGCTCAAACTCGCCATCGAAAGGTCGGCGACAGGGTGGAAGAAGCAAAAGCCGGGCACCGCGCTGCGGAAGGGTCTCGCGACGACCATCACCGAGGTTCCACCCGTTCTCGCCGACCACGTACTCCAGGCGCACGGTTTCGACGTGACGATCAGCTTGGAGGATATACTCGCGAGCGAAGAGAAAATCGATTCGCTGTTCGAGGCACTCCAGGAGGGCCGGGCCCTTGTCGACCAGACAGCTAGTTCCGAGCGGTGTACGGGATACATCCTTGCGAAACCGAGGGCCGGCGCGACGCCGAGCGGGGATCCTAACGATGGCTCGAGCTACAAGCGGGAGGACCTCCTTTACGAGGATTATCATCCGTTCCTGCCCTACAAATATAAGAACGACCCGTCTTACGTGGCCCTCACTTTCGACAACTACAACAAGACCGTCGACGAATTCCATTCCTCCATTGAGGGACAGAAATTAGAGTCCAAGGTCCAGGAGCGAGAAGAGACAGCGAAGAGGAAACTCAACGCGGCACGGGAGGACCAGGCGAAGAGGATCGAGGGTCTCCAGGAAGCGCAGCTCCTCAGTCTTCGGAAAGCAGCCGCCATAGAAACCAATGTGGAGCGGGTGCAAGAGGCCATGGACGCCGTGAATGGTGTGCTTGACAGCGGGATGGACTGGGTGGACGTCGGGAAGCTGATTGAGCGTGAGCAGAAGCGGGGGAACCCGGTGGCGGCGATTATCAAGCTGCCTATGAAGTTGGCGGAGAATACAATTACACTTCTTCTGAGCGAGGAGGGGGCGGACGAGGACGAGGACATGGACGAGGGCTATACGACGGAGTCTTCTGCGTCGGACAGTGACGATGAGGACTCTGAGTCGAAGAAGCCTACCGGGACCGAGAAGCTTACGATCGACATAAACCTAGGCATAACCCCGTGGGCAAATGCGCGCGAATACCACGATCACAGGCGCACAGCGGCAGAGAAGGAGAAGAAGACGGCACTACAGACTGAGAAGGCGATGAAGAGCGCGGAACAAAAGGTCAAGCAGGTCTTGAAGCAGGGTCTGAAGACGGAGAAGCCGCTCATGCAACCGCTCCGCCAGAATGTATGGTTCGACAAGTTCCTCTGGTTCATCTCGTCAGACGGGTATCTCGTCCTAGCGGGTAAGGACACTGTTCAAAGCGAAATGCTCTACAAGCGGCATCTGCGGAAGGGAGACATCTATTGCCACGCGGATGTGCCAGGTGCCGCGAACGTCGTGATCAAGAACAATCCTGCCGCGGTGGACTCGCCGATCCCGCCTTCGACGCTCGCGCAGGCCGGCATGCTATCGGTCTGCACGTCGGGCGCCTGGGACTCCAAGGCCGTCCTGGCGGCGTGGTGGGTCAAGGCTGAGCAGGTCACGAAGACGCTGCCCGGGGGCCAGATACTCCCTCCCGGCAGCTTTACCGTTAAAGGAGAGAAGAACTTTCTGCCGCCTGCGCAGCTGCTGGTCGGCTTCGGGGTTCTCTTCCGCGTAAGCGAGGAGAGCAGGGCGAGGCACACGAAGCACAGGATTTACGATGCGGCGCCGGAGGAGGCTGGGGATAAATCCACTGCCGGGAGTGATGGAAATGTGTCTGATGACGCTGACGACGCTGCGGGGACTAAGGAGAAAGGCGAGGAGGCGCAAGGCGATTCTGAGGCTGAGTCGGATGATGAGGCCCAGGATCAACGGGTCCGCGGGAATCCTCTCCAATCCGCCCGTAGTCAAAACGATGACGAGGCGGAGGAGGACGATGGAACAAAGGCCGTGGCTGATCTCACACTGAGCGAACCCACCCCTGAGGCGACCGAAGAGGTAGATAAGTCCACGACCGCCAACGAGAGCGTACAGGGAAGCGCCGACGCGGCATCCAGGCTAGAGGTATCGACGCCGACCTCCCGCCCGGCAAGTACGGCCCCCTCGGAGAAGAAGCAGGGGCCTAAGCGCGGTCAGCGCTCAAAGGCCAAGAAAATCGCTATGAAGTACAAGGACCAAGATGAGGAGGACCGAACGGCAGTGGAGGACCTCATCGGTGCGACGGCGGGTCGGCAGCGGGCCGAGGAGGCGGCGCGCGAGAAGGCGAGGCGCGAGGCGGAGGCAGAAGCGCAGAGGGAGAGGCGGAGGGCACAGATCGAGAGACAGCGGGCGCAGGCGGCAGAGCACGAGCTCCGGAGGGCGAAAATGATGGAGGAGGGGAGAGGGGATGAGCCTCTGGAGCCCGAACGGCTCGACGCCGTGGAGGCGCTGGTGGGGACACCGCTCCCGGACGACGAGATTCTGGAGGCTGTGCCCTTCTGCGCGCCATGGGCGGCGCTCGCGAAGGTGAAGTACAAGGTCAAACTGCAGCCAGGGAGCCTGAAGAGGGGCAAGGCGGTGAAGGACATACTAGAGCGGTGGAAGATCGAGTCGGAGCGGAAGGGGGCGCTGGACCCTAAGGGCGAGGACCGCGAGAAGATGTGGCCGAGGGAGGTGGAGCTCCTGAAGGGGCTGAGGGCCGAGGAGGCGGTGGGTGTCGTGCCGGTCGGGAAGGTGACGATCATGATGTCGAGGGCGGGGTCGGGAGGCGGCGGGAAGGGACCACAGGGGAAGGGAAAGGGCAAGGCGGGCGGTAATAAGAAGAAGTAGGGTATGGGTTGGCAGCTCAACCCGTCTAGGAGAGGCTCGTGGAAAACTTTGATAGAACTATGGGAGAATAGAAGTAAGGCACGGACCTAGAATCGCACTTCTCTAGGTCATACCGGTATATAACAAGATGCGTGGACGGCGCAGCTTGTATCTGGCTACTTTCATCGTCCTACAACCCTCGTATTTCTACTCTTTCCGTCTTCCGAGATTAGCTTCTTTAACCAGTGGTTGAATGCTGAAAACGACCTTTACCTACGGAACTCGCATGTCAAGAAACCTTGCTAATTGGAGAAACTGTGGGCAATCTCGACCCTATCCGCCATATCAAGTATTATTGGTGCGACCCTCAAGGTCACACAGCGGCCCCAACAGACAAGAGCTACTCATGACAGTCGTACACAGTCCAGTCCAAGGAAGCTTGTTTGTTACACTCGATTGATCCAAATCCACTCTGTATTTCTAACAATAAGGCCGTAATTTAAAACGAAAATCATGGGTATGAGCTTGAAGAAAAAAGAAATCCGACCCACCACTGCCTTCCCGTCAAATTTATTCCCACTATTATCCACGACCTTTTTTTTCTCTCTCCCTCTCTCTCAGCAAAACCCAAGGTCCCTTCTCAAAGCTCGCTCTTCTTCTCGGGGGTGGCAGTCCCCGAGTTCTTCCCCTCGCTTACTTCCTCGCCCTCTACGACGACGGTGGGCTTCTCCTTCTTCCCACCCCCGAGCATGGCCTTGAAGGTGGAGAGGACAGAGTCGCGGCCCTCGTAGGCGGGGTATATGCCCACGAGCACCACCGACACGAAGATCCAGATGAAGGAGACGACGATCCAGCCGGTGAAGAAGGGCTTGGAGAAGATGTAGGCGGAGCCGTAGATGGGGAGGGGCCAGAGGATGAGGAGGGCCAGGGTCCTGCGGACGTTAGCATTCTTGTTTCCTCTAGCGAGAAGAAGGGGCCGGAGGGGTTAGGGGGAGAGGGAAGGCTTACATGAATACCGTGATGTAGATGGCCAGCTTGAGGGCCCTCGCCAGCTTCTTCTGCTCCACCTGGAAGCCCGAATCGCCCTCGCCCTCGCCAGCGTGCTCGTCGGCGGCAGCCTCGTCGTGCTCGTCGGCGCGGCGGATATCCATCATCGACTTCCAGTCGTACTTGGCGAGCCCGAATATGGCGGTGAAGACGGGGATCAGCACGAGCGGCGACAGCAGGGCGGTGACGTTGCCGGCCAGCATGGGGTCGTTCTGCCCCGTGCAGGCGACGTCCAGGGCGCCGCACGTCTTCTTGGCGGTGACGAGCCAGGCGGTGATGGCCATGGCGGCGCCGATGGGGGGAGACAGGGCGGCGGCCCAGGGGTTCTGGCCGTCCCACATGAGGGTCAGGGTGGCGGGGAGGACGGCGGAGGAGATGAGGACGCCCATGAGGACGTAGAGGTAGCCCATGCTCACGCCGTTGTAGTATAGGCCCACCGCGATGCCGGCGACGGCGACAGCGTAGCAGACGACGACGACGTGGGAGATTGCGATGAGTCGCTTGCCGGTGGCGTTGGGGTTGAAGTAGGTGCGGTAGACGTCGTAGGTGAGGATGGAGGAGACGGCGATGAGCTCCGAGTTGAAAGAGGAGATGACAGCGATGAAGACGAGGAGGAGGGTCGCGACGGCGCCGCCCTGGCCGAGGAGGGCCACGGACGCGTATGGGAGGGCGAGGCCGGCGGAGACCTCGGCGTCAGGGATGCGGTTGGGGTACGTGGGGAAGACCGGGTTGGACTCGAGGGCGAGGGCGGCGAGGCCCATGGTCGTGGCGGTCAGGAAGGGCACGGGGAACCATGAGATCTGAAGGTTTGTGTTAGTGGAGGGTAGGAGACTTCTCGGGGGTTCTCTATCTCTCTGGATATGGGACGAAGATGAAATGGGGTACACTTACTCCTCCCATGACGTAGCCGGGGAAGGCGTGGACGGGGCTGGCGGCGATGGCCTTGTTGTAGTATCCGTTATCGAGGAAGACGGTGCCGAAGTTGCCGACTGACACCCGTTACGTTAGCTCCTTTTTGAAAACACAAAGCCTTTCTTTCTCTGGGCACAAACAGCGGGGAGGGAGTAGTAGTAGTCCGGGCTTACCGATGTTGATGATGAAGAACTTGATCCCGCCGTTGGAGCGCATGGTGAGGTAGCTCCCGTCCTTGTTCCCGTCCACGGGGTGGTCCCTGCTCGCCTGGACAAGCAGGTCGTACATCTTCGAGGGGCTGCCGATGATGTCGGACGTGGCGTAGACGGTGAAGGAGAAGAGGAGGATGATGACGAACATCATGAGGGTGTGGAGGTAATCGGTCAGCAGGGTGGCCTTGAGGCCGCCGATGAGCGTGTACATGGTCACTCCAAGCGGGAGGAGGAAGATAGCCGCGACGGGGTGGATGCCCGTCAGTGAGTGGACCGTCGCACCACCGCCAGTGAGGAGCATGAGCGTGACAAGGGCATCTATATCCCTTATGTTAGTATCGGCTCCGCTCTACCAGTCATGTATCTTTGCTCTCATGATAGAGGGTTGTCTTCTCCTACATGACACAGAGTAGGGGTAGAAGAAAGGAAGGGGATAAACCTACTCGTCAGAAGCCCAAAGACGATAAACACAACATGCGCCGCAGTCCCATACCTCGCCCTAATGACCTCGAGGAAGGTGTGCGCGTTTGGCGCCTTCCTCTTCAGCTGGATGGCCAGCGTCGCGAATAGCAGAATCTGCACCGTCGCGCCGGACGCGTACCAGAAGGGGCCCGAGACGCCGTAGCGGTAGCACACGCCCGTGCTCTGCAGCAGTGTGGCGGCCCACGTCCACGAGGAGACGACGGCGGAGCCGACGATGCCGGACTTGGCGGAGCGCCCGGCGGTGGAGAAGGTCTCGGCCGTCTGGCGCTCGCTCTTGTAGCGCTTGAGGATGTAAGTGGTGCCGATCTAGCGGGATTGTTAGTCTTATTGTTTCCTTTTAAGGGAATGGGGGGGCATGGATGTTGGTTTGTTCGCGGAGGCGGAACAACGTGTAAGTGGCACGGCTAGGGGCGCAGGGGCACTTACCATGCTGATGGCGAAGAACAGGCCGAGTCCCAGGAGGACGCCGTATCCGGCGCCCTGCGGGAGAGGCGGTTGGGCAGACATCTCTCTCGCCCTCTCTCTTCGTTTATGCCTGGTTATGTCGGAAGTGAAAAAGGCCCAAGTCCCTCTTAGAATCGAGAGGATATGTTAGGGGAAGAAAAAGCAAGGGGATCAGTCCGAGCTCGCTCTAGAACTTGTTCGACGGCAATTGATCTCCAGAAGAGGCAGGACCGAGAGGCAGGACCGAGAGGCAGGACCGAGAGGAAATGGGTTCAAGGCCAAGCACACGCATATATATATATATACATTCGTCACGTCACGGAAAGGAGAGCAAGCTATCTGCCTTTGCAAGGGTACATCCTCGCTGGCTAGATACAGGAGGACCGGAGCCAAGCAAATCCCACATGTCATTCATATGATTCCATAAAACTGAATTGGAGAGATCTGCAGCGTAAGCCATGGCAAAAACGTGGTTCCGTCTATCTTGACTGGGGGGAGCGCCAAGCGATCAAGGTTGGGGGTAATTTTTGGGAGAGGATCGGTAGTAATCGGCGAAGAACGGAGCGCGGGTGGGGGGGGGAGGGGGGTCGGCTGGAGAGTAGCCCCACGGCTCCTAGATCGGGGAGCAATAAAGTATGGAACGGGGACGTTAGCTCCTGGGCGTTGAAAGAACCCGACTGGACACGAGCCGCAGATGCCCCCCATTCTGATTCAACTTGAAATAAGCGCCAAGGCGCGAGCCCGCGATCCTGGTAACTGGCATGCCCGCGGCCAGCTCCTTGCACGGAAGCTAGGGTGTTTAATAGGGCCGGTTGCTGATATTTTGCATCTCTGATAGATAAGGACCCGGCCCAACAATGTCTGGCGTCCAGAAAAGGTTCATGTAAGAGAAATGTGTCGGTAATACGAGTCAGTGTGGGCCCGCGGTCCAAGTAGAGCGCACCAGGCGGGGATGCGTTGTGTGGAGAGTGCTTGTACCCGCAATTAACTCCGCTTCCGCTTTGAGCTTCGAAATGGACTTGAAAACCTTAAGAATAGGGACGTCTGGGGAGGAGGCTAATGCAAAGGCCCGCTCATTTCCCGCAGCTGAAATGATCCGCTTGATCGATGCTCAAGTTTTCCTTTTCCTTCCTTCTTCCTTGCTATGAGGGTTTTCTGAACACTCGAAGTCGGGATGGAATCGATCCGAGAGTGTCGATCGGAGGTCAAGGCAGGCCAACCGGCACGGCGACCGGCGCGCTCCGACCTCCAAGGCGGCCCCACTACCGGAATTCGAAATTGGCAAATCAGAGCTCGCCGATAAGCAAGGCCGCAAACCCAGGGAATGGGGTGGAGACAATTGTAATATAATGACTTGAAATAGGTAGCCTGTTGCATTCTGCTCCTTGGCATTGTGGGAATACCACAGGCAAGGCTCAAACCCCCGCGGAGGCGTCGCAGCTGCACGCCATAGGACAGGATAGGCGACAAGGGACGGTTCCCGGGTGCGCATCGTGCCTTTTTGGTGCGGGATATGCAACACAGCCAGCCAGCCTCTCCTCCAAAACCCAGCTCTCCTTCGCGCCGTGGTCACGACATCGCTGCTTCTACCATGGGCGCGTCTCAAACTCTGAACTTGAGGGTGTGAGGTCTTTCATTCGGAAATTTCCCTCGCTGCCCCCGCCCCTTGTCAATCGGGCCTCCCCGCTCCCCACCACGGAAGCCAACTTGGTCGTTCGTCCCGTCCGTCCAAGCGAAATTTCTGCTTCCCCCCTTTCTCATTCGCTGACTTTAGATTTTCTTCATATCAGCTCCACCCCCTGAAGGTTTCGCCCACATGCCACTGATAAGGATGGGGATGATAAGAATAAACGCGGACAAACCCTGTGTGTGACTGACTCGTCATTGCCGCGCCAAGCCCTGTTATCTCTCTTGGCGTCTATAAGTACCCTTAGTCGTGCTCCGTAAACGGGGCGTCTGATTATGCTACTGAGCCCAGCTGTCGTTCGAGTCGAAACCTTAACCTTTTTCAAAGTTCATGTGGGGGGGCGGGCTATTATCCAGATCCAGCACTAATCAGGACTCCTGTCATTCATCCACTCTTCTTCCCTCCACACGAATTTTGAACAAGGACATTCACCTCTATCCTCCCTGCGTCAGAGAGGGAGTTGACAAACGAGCAGTACGTAAGTCCAACAAATGCAATAAATGAAATAAGTGGAACCAGTCAATATGCCCGACAGCCACATAACATCGTCTCCAAGTATCGACACCCCTTTCGGCATTCCTCGTACATTCCCGGGTCGAGCCTTGTGGTCAAAGTCGGGCCCTATCACCATCGCCTCTTCCTGCTCCCCTCTTGATGTAAAGGTATAAACGGCCTTATCCAACCAACGCCCGTCCCCCTCTGAAAAAAGGGGGGTTAAAAATCCCGAAAGAGAAGAGAAAAAAAAATGAAAACACCGCAAACACTATACCTAATCTATAATAACCCAATCAGCAATCCCCCTTCCAATTCTCCTCAATCCACCCTGTCAGGAGCTCCGTGGCCGTCTCGTTCCTGTATGACAGTATGTCCGCCGCCTTGTAGTCTCCGCCCGCAAACTTCAGCGCGACGAGTATCCACGGCGCCAGGAACTCGATGAACACGAGATCCACAGTCTCCGGCTCTCCCTCGCCCTCGCCCCCGTCCTTGGCCGGCGGGAACCCGACCTTGCTCTGTATACAGTTAGGCACGCTATAATATGCCACGGGAGTGTGGACCGTGTCATCGCCGTCCTTCCCGAAATCGTCCTCCGTGGTGTACCCCTTGCTGGGCGCCGGCGTCTTGTCACCCTCGTCGCCCTCGTCGGTCCCCAACCGATGCTGCAGCTGCGAGTCGTCGGCAACAAACGGCCCGATCCGCGGCCCCGGCATGTGGTATGGCAGGCGATCCAGGTCCTTGCCGGACCACTTCTGCGGGAGTGCCATGTACCGCGCATCCAGGCCGCCATCGGCGGTGAAGATGTGGCCGCCGCTGTTGAGTAGCGTGATGACCTTTCTGGCGATCTCGTAGGGCACGTCCGGCACGTACTGCAGCGTGCTCACGAACGGACTGACGAGGAAGGCGCTGTCGCGCGTGAAGGCTCCCTTGAATATATCAAACCGGATGCCACCCGTATTGAAGATGACTAGTCGCGGCACGTCGGCCCTGTCCTCCTTGGTAGCGACGTCGGGTAGGACCTCGTCCTTGAGCCAGCTGAAGATGCTGTCCTCTCTGTCATGGGGTGCCTGCGTGAGCCAGAGGTCCTTCGGCGCGCAGCCGACCTTGTGGTCCAGGTCCAGCACCTTCCGGGCGCGGGTGATCTGCTGGCTGACCTCGTTGCCCTTCTTTGTGGGGAACGACTCGGCGTCTGTGGCGCTGTGGTGGTAGAGGCCGAACAGGTTGTTGTCGATGTATCTCCGTGTGAAGGTGGGCTTGGAGGAGATTGCCAATAGGTCCTGCTCCCCCGCCTTCTTCTCCCGCTTCTTGATGTTGTCCACCGACATCCAGCCGATGGTCTCGAAGTACCTGCCGCTGGCCATGCCGAAGGCCTGGGAGTCGAAGTTCACGGCGTCACGGACGTGGGCGTGCCCGGCAAAGAACAGGATGGGGCTGTTCCAGTTCGCCTTTCGAATAGCCTTGTGGATAATCTTCTGCTCCTCCATCCTCAGGCCGACGTGTCCGATGACGATGAAGACGTCGACGTCCTCGCGAATGGCCTTCTGGAACCACTCCTCCGCCACGGCCTGCTGGACAGGTATAACGACGGAGTTGTTTGCGTTGCCAGCGAAGTTGAAGAGGAAGCCGAAGGCCATGATGTCGATGCCCTGGTTCTTGGTCTTGAACCGCCGGTACCGCTGCGCCAGGGGCACCTGCTCCCCCGCATCATCTATGTAATCGAGGTTCGAGGCTATGTATCGCCCCTGGAAGTTGGGTATGTTGCGCTTGAACTCGAGCGCCGTCGTCTCGGAGACGTAGAGCTCGTGGTTTCCGCTGCAGATGAGGTCGATCTCCTGGTTCTTGATAATGTCGTACGTGAAGAGGCCTTTAGGGTCGGATGCGTCGTAGAGCCCGTTGCCCTCTACCCTGTCGCCGGTGTCGATAAGTATGAGGTCGGCGCCGCGCTCGTCAGCCCTCTTGCGCATGTGGTGGGCAAAGGAGACATAGTCGCCCCAGTCGGCGGAGTACTGGGGTTCTTGTAGATGGCCTCCATGCCACCCGTGGGTGTCCGTCGTGTGGAGGAAGTTAAGCTGGCCCCAGGTGAGATCTCGAATCTCGGCCTTCTCGGGCCTCGCAGCTCCAGGCTGCTCAGCACGTACCAGCGCGATGCCGGCGACGGCACCTAGAAGGGTACCGAACCTTTGTAGCATGACGCTGGAGTTTCCACGCTCAGGGCAGTGGTAGTGGTGGTGTGGTGTATCCGAGAGAAGGTTGCGTTAGTCGTGTGCTAGCTAAATATGCACAAGATCGATGTTGATGAAAGGTAAGTTTGGGAGGTTGGTGTGGCGACGACGACGGTTGGGATGTTGGGATAGGTTGAGTCGAGTCAAGGGCCCAGGCAGCGATGACATAACTAGCTTCGAGTGGAGTGGGTTGGAGCTGCGGAGCCATCAAGGTCTCGTTTCAGGTACGGGGCATGGACCATACCCCGCTGACTAACGTCACATGTCTGTTCATAATAGTACGGATGACTGGCTCATAATAAAGTCAGCCTCTCGACTTGTACACAACTGCCCATCAACCCACTCACATGCTCCGCTCCTTACATCCATCCATCTCATAGTAGTAGTACTTGTAATACTCGTATGAGTGGGCACTCACTTGTGCTACCAGCGTTGCCGCATGGGAAACAGGTCAGCCCCCAATACCAACCCATCCATTGATCGCACAGACTAGACACAGCCTATGTATAAGGCTTCACGACATAGCCTCCGGCCCTTCCCCAACTCCCACCCCGACCAGCCTATTCATCGATCCAAGCCGGCTTCTTGCGCGACGCGGGAGTTAATAAGGACCTCTTCGATAAACATTAGCTACTTATGCCCCCGTCTGTACACCCTACTATATGATAACCTGCGTCATCTCCGCTCCGCAATCCACCGCCTTTTCTCCCACGTTGAGACTGGGATTATTTGCGGGGTGTACCCCTTCTCCCCCGGTACGAGGTGCTTCCTTGGAGGTATTCCCCCGGTACTGATCCGAGGGTGTGATGGACAGCAGCAAAACTAGCGCTCTTCTTTCATCTAGCCAAGACGTGCCTGTGTAAATGGCGCCCCATCGTCTCTCTCTCTCTCTCTGTCTCGTCCGCCCTTGTAGATTTCTCTGTGTATGCCTCATGTTACGTCCAACATCTCCATGTGCCTCTCACAACGGCGTGGTCTGTCTGTCCGTAAGATCGTGGCGTCGATATGCCCCCCCATCGGCCCATGTGCTCCTCCCCCGATGTTGCTCTCTAAATATAGACGAAAGCCGTCAGCATCGCCGCGCTACACAGCGGACCATCGCAGCGCACAGCCCCCATCTTCGTTCCCACGAGATGGATAATAACCCGTGCGGTGGTTCTATGGCCCGTCCCGTCTCTCTATACACTACTCTTCCCTCGAGCCGATCTCTTTCCCCGCAGTCTAACTTGGACCACGATTAGTCCTGGGACCTCGAAAGACAAGAAGCCGACTAATAGCTCCACACGCCTCGGATCGTGGGGCTCCAGGCTTTTCCGGCCCCCTTCTACTCTTGAAGGACCCGGGAAAAGAGACGGGAAAACGCTCTCCGAGGAGCACACACAAGACACCAGACTCTGGGGAACAGAAACTTGCCCTTTTGACCACACCGATAACGATCCCGAGATCCCCGGAGCGGGATCGACGAGCACTATGTCCGCCCTCCAGCGTCTACGCCGACTCCGATTCCGATTCCGCCCACAACTCTTCCTCCCCTCGAGGTGGAAGTACACCCGTCGTGAGTTTCCTCACCAAATCGTCCCCGGGTCCCCTCTCACCCTCCCCTACACATCTCTCCTCCCTTTCAAGACTAACACACAGTCTCTCGCCCAAAAGTCCCCTCCAGCACAGACATCTCGATAATCCGCCTTAAGCCCCTCTCAATCCTCCGGTACGTCCTCCGCTCGGCGGGCCACGGCCTCAAATTCATCCTCCTACAGGCGAAATACCTGGTTCCCTTGGAGGCGCAGGCGGTGCAGGTCTGGATAATGTGACGAAGGGGAACCGCAATCCGTCATCCGCTTGAAACTTCCTCTCTGTATTCCAGGGAATGAAGAAGGAGAAATGGAAAATGGAAGTGCAAACCGGAGCGGGTGGGAAACAAAGGGGGAAATGAAGAAAGTGGGAAGGCGTTCGGGATATAGGGGCGTTTTTTTCTTCATATACTGTGCTTTAGACTAGTCCAGTAATGAATGAGAGATGGCATTTGATGTGTTCCTGCGTGTTTCTTCCTCTTCAACTCATGACTTTAGGAACTCGCAGTTGCCAATGCATGTTGCTACTGCGCCACCGACGAGCACCAAGCCGTCCACAGTAAGGGCTTCTTCTTAGCACTAAGCTCAAGGAGATGACTAGACACCTCTGGAGAGGCTCTGTCAACAGTTCTAGCGTTACGTGCGGCTTTAGTAGACCTAGAAGAGTCGAAATAAACGGGAAATAATATCATTAAGGAGAAACGTATAGAAGTGATGATATATATACCGAGCCGATCATATAGGCTCCATGCCTTTTACCACCCCCATCCCCTTTCTGAACTCTCACCGAGACATAAGAGGCGAGGAGTCCTCATCGTACAATAACAGACCTTCGCCTTCCGCGCCCCCCTCCCCTTGTCTCAAACCAGTACGCACTAATAAAAAAAACACCTTCCGTGGTATCAAGTCCATTCCCAAGCAACAAATGAAAGATAAGCCGCTCCTCATCCCACTTCCCACCGAGTCCCCCTACCTGCGCCTGCGCTATTCTAGACGCCCACGTCCAGCGCGGAACGTCTACAGAGCGTAATTCTCCGTGTGCAGGAAGATCTCCTCGAGCGCGTCGTCCCCCCAGATCTCCGCCTGCAGCCTCGCCACCGTCCTCGCCACACCCTCCCTCATCGCCGGCGGCCCGCACACGAACACGGCCGTCCTCCTCCCTAGTATCCCCCTTCCGTCGGGCCCGCCCCTCGCCCACTCCTTCAGCATGTAGCCTAGGTCCGGCCGGCCGTACTCGACGCTCCACCCGCCGTCGATCTGGTGCGGCACCGGGAACGCGAACCGCATCAGCGACTTGCGGAAGTCCGACGGCGTCTCGGGGAACCCGAACTCGAAGCCTGAGGGCGGGCCGAACGTGCTCGTCGGCCGCGCCTGGCCCGCGGACGGCAGGTTCGTCGTACGCAGGTGGGCCAGCTCCGGCGGCGCGGGGACGGCCCCCGGCCGATCGCCCGGGTTATATTGCGAGGTTCTCCGCGGGGACGGAGGCGCGTAGTTGAAGTGCGGCGCGTCGGCCCTCGGCTGGAGTGGCGGGAAGTGGAATTCTCGCTTCTTCTTCTCCGAGTCGTCCCTCTTCCTCGGCTCCTCCTCGGGCGGGTCGACACCCTCCAGCTTCCGAAGAGACTCCTCCTGCGGGGAATACACCTTGATGTCGGGTGCGTGCGGGTTATACTGCGCGTGGGACTGCAGGTGGCTCTGCTGCGGCAGCGCCGTGATCCTGTCGTTGTCCTCCGCGCGGAGCTCGCGCTCGCGCTCCGGGTCGCCCTGCGCCTCGGCCATGATGAATGCCGAGTTCCGCTTCGACGCGATCCCGGCCACGAACCCGTCGAGCTTGTCGTGGAACATGTTGCTCAGGGCGCGCGGTCCGCGTGCTTCATTGCCTCCGGGCCCTTCGCCGCCGATGGCCATCTTCTGAGGCCTCGTCGTTGCCGTGACGAAGAACTTGCAGGTGACGCTGTCGGGCGGTGCCGAGTCGCGGCAGATCCTCAGCTCCTCCCGGAACCAATCCATGGCCTCGAGCCGCTTGATGGCCCACACGACCACCACCTTCCTCGTGATGGCCTTGCCGTCCCGCATCCGCTTGATGAGGTTGAGGAGCTGCGACATGAGCGCCGTGATGCCGCTCCCGCCCGCGATGAGCACGCACGTGTCAAAGGCCGCGAGGTCGCGCCGCATCCCGCCGTACGGCCCATCAAGGAAGGCGCGGTAGGTGTGGAAGGGCCCCTTGTCGATCGCCGTGTCGAGGACCCGGCGCGTGAAGCCGCCGTAGGGCTTGAAGACGACGACGCAGTCCCTGTACTCGTCGCCGTATTCGGACGGGAAGTCGTCGCTGCACATCGATGAGATGGTGAAGGGGTGGTTCTCGAAGAGGGAGATGCCGGGCATCCGGAGGTAGACGAACTGGCCGGGCTTCCAGCGCATCTGGGTGGGGATTGTGATCTTGATAGCGTTCTCCGACATGAGCGTGATGGCGGCCTCGTCTCCCACCAGGAAGGAGTACCTCCACGGCTTGACCCAGTTCAGTTTGAAGAAGCGCATGATGTAGCAGACGACCCAGATCCCGATGGATGCCCAGAGGTAGTTCCACGACGCCAGGTAGTTCTTCGTGTGCCAGATCAGGAGCGCGATATAAACAGCGCCGACGGGGACGTGGAGCATAACAAACAGCTCGTAAGCGATGCGGCGGATGAAGGGCAGGGATCCGACGCAGAGCCAGATGAGGGGCACAAGGCAGGCGATTCCGGTACCATACACGAGACCGCTGCCGCCGGGGAAGAGGCGCTGGAAAACCTCCACGCCGTCTTCGGTCCAGACGGGCTGGACGTAGAAGGGGACTGTGTGAATCAGGGAGAGAAGTAGGCAGATGTAGCCAGCCCACCGGTGGAAGACGTTGAGCCTCTCCGGCCCAATGCCAATGAGAACAGTGAGGAGATTGGCCTTCATGCTGGTGGCAATGATCCAGGGCGTCATGGCCACGGCAATCATGCCCGAGCGTACAGCCAGGGGTGGCGAGCCATACGCGATGCTCTGCCAGTATAGTGGCTGCTTTAGGAAGGATACTAGGATGACGAACGCCACGGCGATGAAGACGCAGGCGAGCACGGCGAGCGAAGAGAAGGAGAATCGGTGTCGTCGCCAAGCAAGGTCGGGTATGGGCCGGTAGAACACCCACCGGAAGAGCGCCAGCGTATCGTTGACGACGCCGATAGACGAGAAGTGAGCCTTGGGCCGGAACTCCTTCTCAGCGGAGGCGTCTCCGGTCTCGGGGAAGAAGACTCGCCCCCCCGGGCCAGTCTCCGGAGCGTGGCTGTAGTCCATCTCGATGTTGTAAGTCGCCCTGTAGTGATCCTCTATCTGCTGTTTGTAAATGGCTTGGCGGATCTTGTCCTGCCAAAAGTGCCAGAACCTCATGAGAAGTACTGTCCCCATGAGAGCGAGGGCGAAATACGTCCATGCCAGGCCGTACTTTCCGGATTCTATCCACGGATCCACCGTGTTCGCCTCCACTAGACCTGGCGGGCTTGTTGGCGTGAGGGGGATGAATATGCGCTTCGCCAATTCTGCTACCGTGTTTGTCGTCATTTTCGAGGCCTCTTCGTGGCCAGTCTGTTGTAGGGAGGCCATGATTGCGATTGCGATTGTGGCTGCGGCTGTAGTTTCGGTTGAGATTGCTGGGGGAGGATCGTCAATTATACGCGGATTGTTTGCGACTCGATTAGATTAGTCCGCGCGATGAAGGAGTCGTGACCATAGAGGTCTTCTGGTGTCTTGGCCTCTCTCTGAGACCCGGTTGGTTGGTGGACCCAAAAGCCGTTATTCGTCAAGAGGTCGGCCCGGCCACTTTCACTCAACAGCTAATATCCCGGCTGACTGCGCCAGTGACACGGAGAAGAAGTAGGTCATGGGAACATTGAGAATGAACGGCGTCGTGGAGAGGTTAGAGGTTAGGAGGCCGGATCTCTTGAAGCAGAAGAGGAGCGAGAGACGAGGGTTAAGAGACGGTGAAAGAAGGTGGCAGGGGGAAAGATCGATCGGGATGGGGGTGAAGGGGGGTGGTGGGGTCGGTCAAGCGAGAGGGTGTTGAAGGGTATAAGACTTGGGATCTCTGGTAGCTCCACAATTGGGGGCCAAATCCGAGCTTTGGGCAACCAACATGGAAACGGTTGTATCACTCGTATTACATGGTTTGCTCGATGCGCAGGTGTTGGCGCTGGAAACCCAATTCGACAAAGCCGTCACCTGCAGGACAAGGGGGGGTGGTGGGGGCTTCTTTCACCCTTTCGAAGCCCTTGGTGAATCCTGTTTGGGAACTGGCAGCGGCTCCATGAGAACGGATCAGACCAGATTCGAGATCAGAGTGATGCTTGTCACATTGGCAGGCAAATAGCGGAGAGCATAAGACCAGTTTGGCACCATTCTGGGCGGGAAGGGGGGTGGAAGGTACACTGCACACGGTGGAGCGCCTGACGGCAATTTCACATTGGCTGGAAGCAAAGCTGAGGGCGGGATGTCTCAAAGCACAGTCGCCGGGGGAGATTTGGTGGGCGCTTGCCATGGGTGGGGTGGCGTCCATGCAAGCCAGGTTGTGGTCTACAGCGTGCTTGTACTTTGCCTTTGTGCGTTGTGGAAGCCGGGGAGGAGGAGGGAGCAGGGGCACGGCACCTGCGGGAGGAGCATATCGGCGTGCAGGGGATGGTCCATCCGCGGGCCGTGGTGAGGGGCCAAGGCGGGATCTGCGCACCTCCACTCCACTATTCCCATCAACACAACCTAATAAGACAAGCAAGTATTAGCATTAGCGGGTCCGGGCGCGAAGACAGGCGGTAACAGCTCGGTTGAGCAGAACGAAGGCGGTTCCTATAACTGCCGTTGAGCGATGCAAGTAATAGCCACGGGGTCGTCGGCGGGAAGGCAGTGGTAGAGCCATTGTGACGACGAGGTGAGGGGACAAAGTGAGGGGACGAGCGAATACGGCAGGGTCCATCCCAACTCCCTTGGCTCATGCCAGCCGTTCCAGACCACCCAACACCAGCCATGGGGATACGCTACATATTGTGGTAAGTCCTGCAGCACAGAGCGCCGAGTCCCACAGACCCACAAATCAGAAGAGGAAATATCGACTTGTTCTGTCTGCATGGCATTGCACACAAAGGCAATCGAGGGGTACCCGAGTCTCAGTCGAGTAATTGTGGCAGGAAAGAAAGAGGAGCATGGCCAGATGCGGACAGGCGAATGACGAGCCAGATGTTGGATGGCGAGCGCTGATTCGGGGGTTGGGGAGAGTTCGGGATGTGATGTGATTCGAGGTACCCAACTATTGCAATATACGGGCGGCAAGAGGAGGATTGTGATTCGCCAGGGTTCATGTGCCCAACCGTGCATCCCTGATCCCGGTTCCCCGCGGCGGGAAATTCGGGACCAGGGCCAGGGACTGAAGTACGTACCTCCACAGATACTGTACGAGTAGACCTGGTACGTACTCAGTACAGCACGGAGTATGGAGCAACTAATGATACTCTTTGTGAATCTGGTGCTCGTACAGGCAAACAGTTCCATTAGTCATTTGGGGAGCAGGGGCTTGATTGGGCGATAATACCCATCACGCTGCATTGAGTCTTGGCATACGAGACCACAAGCATGTTGGTCGTCGAAATGGGCGGCATTACTCCGCTCTTGGAGGATCAACTGTGGAGCTTGCCATGTGTTGGTTGGACTTGAAGAATGTACTCGAACTGAGGATGTTGCTGCGGCCAACACAATGGCCCAATGTGATAGAGAGTGGAGATGATGAAGACGAAGACGAAGACGAAGATGAAGATGATGATGGAGAGAGGAGAGAGAATCCGGTCCACCTTGTCCGATGAATGTGACTAAGCATTCCTCGACGCTGTCCTGCCCGCCGACCTTTCTCTTATAAAACATGTTTGTGGATATCTTGCGAAGCTCCGGAAGGACCTTAGTCTAGGGAGAACGGGTGTGAGCATAAAAAATTATTACAATCAAAAAGTGGAAAGATGATGAGCTGCGGAGCACTGTGACAGCTGAAGTTGTAACTGAGGACGGAATATCGATTGCCTCAATAGATAGTGGGGTACCCAGCCTTGTGAGACAGCTTAATTTGATTGGTCACTATTCAACACCCCTCCGCAAGGCTACTCTGAACCAAGCGGATTTAATTTTCCCCAGGTGGAAGCCCAAGGTCAATCCACCGTTCAAAACTCAAGTTCCAACGACGACGAACAGTCCGATTCGAGTTCCATTCGAACCGTACGGCGACTCTCGCCCTATCTCCTCTCCTTCCCGAGGCATACCCTAACTACCACCTACCCCTCCGTCCCAACCCCCCCGAGCTATTGCAGCCAGCCAGTCATGACGACCGAACCCAAGGGCCTCCCGCGGGCCACCTTCGCCAAACTCTCCCCCCACCCCTACCTCCTCGCCAACCTCGAGCCCTCGGCCGAAAACGCCACCCCCGCCCGCAGCAACGGCAGGGCCCCCTCATCCGCCCGCCCCCCCACCGTCAACATCTCCAGCCTCTCCCACGCCAACGGCAGCGCCCTCGTCCGCCTCGGCGACACGACCGTCATCTGCGGCGTGCGCGCTGAGACCCTCCTCACCACCGACATCCCCAACTTCCGGCCCGACAACCGCAAGACGGAGCTGGCCGAGTACGACCTCCTTGTGCCCAACATCGAGCTCGCCACGGGATGCTCCCCGCAGTTCCTGCCCGGCCAGCCGCCCTCGGTCCTGGCGCAGACGCTGAGCGCGAGGGTATACTCCCTCCTCCACGCCTCGAAGCTCGTCTCCCCCGAGAGCCTCCGGATCTGGTATACTCCGTCCGCGGGCGATGACAGTGACGACGACGACAAGATGCAGGAGGACGGCGAAGACGACGGCGAGAATGGCGAGGCAGAGGCTGTCCTCATGGGATATTGGGTCCTCTACATCGACATGTTCTTCATATCCTTCGACGGAAACGCCTTCGACGCGGCCTGGGCCGCCATAGTGGCAGCCCTGCGCAACACGCGCCTGCCCCGGGCCAGCTGGGACGCAGACAGGGAGATGATCTTGTGCTCGGGCGAGGACCGCGTGCCGCTGGCCACCAACGGCCTCCCCATCGCCTGCACGGCCGTCGTCTTCACCGGGAAGGATACGGACAGGCCCGGAAACGACGGGAAGTACTGGCTCCTGCTCGACCCGGACAGGCTCGAGGAGAGCCTCTGCGACGAGACGGTCACAGCCGTGGTGGACTGCAGCAGGGGCGGGGGGGCGCAGACACAGGTGCTGAGCATCTCGAAGCACGGAGGCACTACGGCCAGCGGCGAGTTATTACGAGGCTACCTCGCCGTCGCGGAGAAGCGGTGGGCGGAGTTCCATAAGGCCATCACGGCATCTTCTTGATACCCAAAAAAAATAGAACTGGTTCACGAGTGCAAAAAACCTCTCCCGCCTTAACTCCCTCTCTCTGTGGAACGAAGAAGACAAAGGAATAGTCCTTTCCCCCCATCAATGTATAGCAATTGTTCGCGCAAGGAAAGATAATATAACTCGGGGCGTTCGCGGTGCACCCTCTGGTAAAAGACCAGCTACGAGGATTTTAAAGAATTTTTTTGGCAGAGGAAGTGTACCGACCGGTCGAACTACTCTTTCAGGTTTTAAATCTAGAGCAGTAGATACTGGCAGGCAAATAGTATCGATCTGCCGCTCAGTGTAGGCCGGACTTCTAATGAAAGATTTCCGAGGCCCCGAGGCTGCTGTGGAATGATAGCAGCCCCGAACAGCCGAGACTGAGCGGATGCAGATTCAAAACCAGGACTTCTTGGAGAAAAAAAAGGTTGACCATGATAAATACCAATTCGCGGAAGCTATGAATAGCCGAGCTTTTGCCGTCCATAGCTGTCCCACCTGCCCCACCAAGACATCTTAGAGCTCCTGCCTGCGTCGCCCCTCGTGGCATCTCATCCCCGCGATATGGAACAGCCATGGAGTCCCTAACAGAATCGACCTGGGACGTGGTCATCCACGGAACAGGCCTACAGCAGTCCCTCCTAGTCCTGTACGTACAACAACAATCCAGTCTCTTGTTTTTGAATGACGCTCCTCTGACTGACCTTAGCCTCGCTGCTACCTAGTGCCCTCTCCCGCTCCGGCAAGAAGATCCTCCATGTCGACCCTAATGAGTACTACGGCGGCCCCGACGCCGCCCTGACCCTACAGGATGCAGAGTCCTGGCTAGAAGCCCACTCGGGCTCCTCGACGGGGCCGTCCCTCTTCCGCTCCGCCGCCCACTCCAAGGCGGGTGAGCAGAAGGAAGAGGGGCGCAAGGGTCTCTCCTCCGGTAGAGCCTACTCGCTTTCTCTATCGCCGCAGATCATCCACGCTCGCTCGACGCTCCTCTCTCACCTCGTGTCCTCCCGCGCGTACCGACAGCTCGAGTTCCTCGCCGTCGGCTCGTTCTTCATATACCGCCCGGGATCCGAGTCCGAGTCCGCTCCCCGCGCCGCCTCGCTAACGCGCATCCCCGCCACCCGCGAGGCCGTCTTCTCCAACACCGAGATCGCCCCCAGGTCCAAGCGCTCCCTCATGAAGTTCCTCAAGTTCGTCCTGGACCACGACTCCGAGGCCAACCTGCCCCTCTGGACCCCCCGCGCTGACGACCCCCTGGACGAGTTCCTCCTCTCGGACTTCAAGCTCGACAGCGACCTCCGCGCGTACGTCGTCACCCTGACCCTGAGCCAGACGGGCGACATATCCGTCAGAGACGGGCTGGCGGTGCTGCACCGCCACCTCACGTCGACGGGCTTCTTCGGCCCGGGCTTCGCGGCCCTGTACCCCAAGTGGGGCGGTGGCTCCGAGGTCGCGCAGGTGGCGTGCCGAGCCGGCGCCGTCGGCGGCGCCGTGTACATGCTCGGCACGGACATAAGATCCGTCGCCCGGGACGACGCGACGGGCGAGCTCGAGATCGAGCTCACGACCGACGTGACGGTCAAGTCCCGCACCCTCGTCCGCGGAGACGAGGCCGGCGAAAAGCCCACGGAGGCCGTGGCGAGGCTCGTCGCCGTCGTGGACCCGCCCCTCCGCTCGCTCTTCGAGGTAGTGGTGGAGGGGTCGCCCGCGCCGGCTGTCGCCGTCGTCGCGTTCCCAGCTGGGTCGCTCGAGGGCGGGAAGTATCCCGTCTACGTGGTGGCGCACTCGAGCGACACAGGGGAGTGTCCCTCGGGACAAAGTAAGTTTTTTTTTCTTCTTTCAAATTCCTTTTTTGTTCAATCGCTGTTTCAGCTCCTCTTGCCGTGGCGTTCGTACTTTCTTATCTACGCTGGTCTCATTTCGACTACGCTTTCACAACCGACAATCGACAACTTTTCTTGCTCTCTCTTCATTTCCGATAACCCCTGTCCTTGGCGGTCCCATGCTAACGAGAGAAAAAGGCATCTTATACCTCTCCACAACCCCCTCGCCCACTTCAAAATCACACCTTGAAACCGCTCTAGCAGCACTCCTGCCTAGCATCTCCGTCTCGGGCGAGCCAGAGCCGAAGCCGCTCTACACGCTCTACTACGAACAGGCACAGGGCGCCCCCGAGCTCAGGAGCGACGGGGGAACACTCACACTCCCCTCGCCGCGTATATCCCTCTCCTTCGACGATGGGACACTAGATATTGTTCGTGAGGCGTGGGGGCTCCTCTGGGACAAGCTCGGGGGGGGAGAGGAGAGGGGCGAGTTCATGGTTTTCGAAGACCGGGAGGGCGCTGACGACGATGAGATGTAGTGGCTTTTTTTAGTCGAGGTTAATGCAGACTCATGAGAATAATGCTTGATATTTTCAAACGAGAAATTCAATTGACTATTTGTAAGAAGGACCTGTTCCACTTATCTCCAGATTTTGGGAATACTCTCAAATACAACCCCCTTGTCCCCAGAATATTCATCCCCGAGCCTCCGACCTTTCCCTTTCTGATCCCTTCCTGATCCCCGCGTCCTTGCTTGCAGACTCGTCCCCTTCATGCCCCCCTGACTCCGACCTCCTTGCCTCTTCGCCTCCATGACATCTCTCATCCGAAGAGGACCGCCGCACCAGCTCTAAACCCAGAAGTACAACTTAATCTCAAAACCACCCCCCGGGACGCCGAGAATAAATAAAGCGTCAAACGAACCTGAATCCCTCCGTCCCCTGGACCCCATGTAGACAGTTTCCCTAAAACCCAAAATTCTCATCGTAGACGTCGTCCCCATAGCCCTCAGCCCCGACCTCAATACCAACTTCGATCCTCCCAAACGCCTCCCTCCCACCCCCCTCCTGCTTCACTTTAATCTGGCTCCTCGTCGCCAAGGAGAGCATGTGGTAGAACCCCTGCGCAGCAGCGCTCTTCCCATCCCGCCCCGGCACCAGTAGCTTATCAAACTCGACCCAGCCCGTCTCTCCCTCTACGCGACCGACCTTCTGGATATAATCGGTGGCATATGCGAGGAAGTCCCCCGCCGCCTGCTCGACCTCAGCACGCACCCACTGCGAGTCGCCCTCATCCAAGTTTAAGCCCGAGAACTCCCCGGCAACGCTCGAGCTAGGCGGGAGGCCAACGCCTGCGAAGTTATCAGAGGGAAGATGAGGGTCACTGAAGCGCTCTATATCGGGTATGGCACCTCGCCTCGCGAGTTGCGAGTTGACGCTGGCGCTTCGGTTTCTCTGTACGTTCTTGGCCGCGGAACCGGGTACGTTTGACCCTTGACGAGACCAGGGCATGGCGGACGAGTGGTGCTCCACGCCCTGATTTGCATCCCGGCCCATCTCCAGGGCAATTTCGCCGTCAGGGAAGATAAACTCATCTTCATCCGACTTGCGTCTAATTCGACGCTCTTCTACTTCATCGTCGAAGGCCTCGGAGGCAGATCGACGGCGGCTCCCCTCGGCGGAGGCGGATCGGGGAAGTTCAATTTCGGGGACGCCGAATACGTTGTCGCGCAGAGCATCTCCAGCAAAGAACTCGGCGAGCGGGTGATTCACACCCTGTAAGCCCATATCCTGGCCGACATTTGCGATACCCGCGCCAAACGTAAGGTAGAAGGCGTTGATTTTGGCTTTGGACGGCCCGACAGTCAGGCCTTTCAGGTACGCAGCCTCTGGCACCTGGGCGTAGTTCTCGGCCCAACCTCTGATCACAGACTTAGGGAGGGAGGTGGCACCTCGGTCGAGGAAGGTACCGGTTTTGGGCTTTCGACCCCGACGAGCAGGTGCAGGTACCAGAGGGCCTTCGCCGTTTTGATGGGTCCTCTCCGCCAGGGCCTTGGTTTCCAAGGCCTCTGCATCCGGAAGCGGGTCCTCATTCATGATGAATTGGTCCTCCGGAGGTACGACCTCTGCATTTCCCTGTCTCTCGACGCCGGGTTGCCCATGCTCCCAGGCGACCGGCACGATGGGGTCGTCGCCGAGAAGCGGCGGAAGCTCTGAATCTCCCATTTCAACCAAGTTCCCGTCAGCGTCGAACGCAAAGGCCAAATCGTTATCCATCGGAACTAGGCCGTCCTCGTCCGGAAGGAGCGCGAGGCGCTCACCCAGCGGCTTGTTGGAGGCGCCTCCAAAACTGGCGGGCGTTGCGAATCGCTGGCTGCTCTGAGCTGAACCGAGGAAGTCGAATCCAACCATGTCACGGGGGCCAGAAGACGACGAGGCAATGGAGTGGTCACCAGGACTGAGCTGAGATAGTTTAGACGAACCCTGACTTGCTCTTGCGCGCTGACGGAGGAAATCATCGAGGTTGTCAACTTGGGAGAACTCAATGTTGGGCATGGCGAGGTTGTCGATGTTGAAATGGGGGTCGTCCTGGATGAGGTTCTTGCCCGCCCTGGAGTGTATGTTAGGTCGCCATGCGCCGTCCTTGAGAGTTTACTGCACCGTATGACAGATTGAGCATCACTTACGCCGCCTGGCCTGCCTTGGGATCGATTTCGTTATTCATATTCGCCATCTGGCGGTAAAACGTCCTCATGGTCGCCTTGACTCGCGCCGCATCGTCGAGCACGTATCGGCACTGCTCCGAGTAGATGCGGGAGACCCCGTACAGGAGGTTGCTCTGCAGACGAAGCGCCAGAGGCGCACCCGGGTCGATGATGGTCTCGCATGCCTTGTTGATCTGGACTTCTTGGATGGCCTTGCGGGTGATTACTTTGGCGGCGCCGCGGCGCCCAATCGTGGCCACCCACCTAGGAACCAGTTGTTAGCCCGAACCAAACCTCGACGTCCCTTCTATCAGTAGAGGGGGCATTTGAGAGTTCTCCTGCGTGTATCGTACCAGATAGTGGCCACGCCATACTGGCGATTACTGAGGACTGTTAAAGTCAGCAACAATAGTCCTCCGGGCTTATGAAACGTCAAAGGGGAAGGCGAGAAAGTGCTAACTCTCGTGGCTGTAGAACATTGCTCTAAGGTAAGCCTGCACATCCAATCTCGACTGTAATCCAGTCCAGAATCAGTACTATCAAGTTTGAAATCCGTAACTAGATCGGCGAAAAGCCGAGAATACCCTAGGAACGCCAACGGATATGACAAAACGAAACGAGGGTCGCACGTCGCCGTGGAGTATATGATCGTGATCTTGGATTGGGCTGTTTGGAAGGACCCAGGTTCTCACCAAGAGACTTCATAAGTGGGAAGGAATCTCGCGCGGTCTCCCGAGAATATTTGAGAACTGAGTCAAAGCAGTAAACACGTCACACATTGCATAGGCTTGGATGGAAAGGGAAGGAAGGATCCGGACGTGTTCCTTCCTTGATCGAGGCGTGAGACGTTTGCTCCTTCCTTGCCGGTGTCTACACCCGCCACCCTGCAACATTAACCGCTAGTAGTCCTCCCTAATCACACAGGACGTATCAGTCCTCTGAGCTGATGTTGATGTGTAATGTCGTACTTGATGTCTTGAATGGTACACGTATAAGAACCTATAAACAAGATGCAATGTTGTTGAAACCCTTCCTCTCCCTCTTCTTTCCTCTTTCCTTTCCTCTCCCTATCAATACTCGACAATCTTCAGCTTCTCCCTAACACCCGCAAGCTCCTCCTCTGTTGCAATCCCCAGAGTCAGACAATCTCCGAGGAAGAAGAACGCCCTTTCCTGGGCATAGCTCAGATAGTCGAACTCGTCCTCCGCCTCCACTTGCTCGTCCGCACCCGACGCATTGCCATTCTGCTGCTCCCCCTCTCCAGCCTTCCCTTCCTCTTCGTCCTCCAGACCCCCTATATCTGCCTGAATAATTCCCCAAGCGACCCACTGCGCACTGTTCGCCGCTCTCCACAGCCTCGCCTCCTCTCTCAGCTCCCTCACCGCAGCGTCGCTCTTCTCCTCCCTCAACCTCTCTTCCTCCCCCCAGTTACTAGAACCTCCTCTAGCATCGAGCATGAAGTCTACGATAGAGCTTGTCGATGACCCCTGCGGGAGGCCTGGTGTGTCCACAGGCGTAAGCTTGGGCGTCGTCCCCGTGTGTGGGAACTGTGGCCGGTGTTCGACGTATGCCTTGATGAAGCGGTGCTGCTCCTCAGGGGTAGGGTAGTACTTCGTGTCGCACGCGAAGGGTGCCGTCTCGCTGTGGTAATTGTAGCACCATTCCGTGAAGTGGTTGGCGAACTCGAGGCCCGGGACGTTGGCCGCCGCGTACTCAAAATCGATCACGATGAGCTGCTTGTGCTTGTTGGCCGGCTGCAGGAGCGGCGACTTCTGGTCGTCCGGCCGTTGGCGGAGGATGTTTCCGTATTGCGTCTGGGTTCTTCGTTAGTATGTTTCTGTGCCAGTAGGCTTGTGTGGGGGTGTGAGGGTCCCTCTCTCTCTCGAACGTACATCATTGTGCGCGAATACAAGACGATCCCTTAGGTTCCTGCCTCCGCCATAGAATTCGCACAGGTACTTCCTGTGTTTGTCGAACAACTCCTTGAACTTGTCCCACTCGACCCCACACACAAACCCGTTCGACTTCCAGACCCCCGCCGGCGCGATGGTGTCTCCCGACTTGACGATCTCATCAAGGCGCGTCACCCGCTTGGCCACGTTGTCGAGCCACTTATCCCAGTTCCGCCACACGTTTGGCCCGTCGTCTCTCTCCGACTCTAGCAACTCTATGCCGTCGTGCAGCTCCCGCATCCGCTTCGCAATCTGCCTCGACGTCTCACGTTCGCGGAGGTCTGCGAAGTGTAAAGCCGACGCATTAAAGTACTCCTCGAACCTGCCGTTGGTAAAGGTGCCAAGTACCCTCGGTCCGATCTTCCTCTTCGCCAGCCGCCGGAGAACCTTGAGCTCGGTCTCCCGATCTATAAGCTGGTCCACGTTGGGGCCATAAACCCTGAGTAGAAGCTTCTTGGGTTTCCTGCCCGTGGGCGTCGTCGCGCCGGAGCTCGGTTGCACCAACTCAGAATCTTTGGGGGGCGAGACCAGATACACGGCGTTGGTTAGGGCGCCGCTCAGTCGCTCCACGGTGATCTTGTCGCCGCCGTCCAGGGGTACTGACCTCCAGCCTTTGAGCCGGAGGGTATGGGCGAGTCGGATAACCTCGTTCCTGAAACTCGTCCAAGCCTGGCGGCCCCTGCTCTCCTTGTTACTGAGAGACGACGTGCTCGCCGACAGGTCCTCGGTGCTAGCCGAACCGCCAGTATAACTCATAGCTTTCGAGTTGTCAAGCATGGCCTCGCACCCTGGCACGACGGCCTCTCCATCGGCGTAATCCGTATCCGAGGAAGCGGTCCTATGCAACTGTGAATAGGGTCTCCTAAGAAGCTTCCCAGAGGACTTCTTATTCAGCAGCGGCCTCGAGGGAGGGATCGATGCGAGGCCCATGCTCGACATGCTGTCCTCGATGATGCGCTGCAGCCGATCTAGAGATACTTCGCTTGACTGGGAGTCGATAGAGTTGTTTCTCTCATGGCGACTAGCACTGGCGCCGTCGACACCCGCGCCATTCTCGGGCTGAGCAGTCGCGTGAGGCTTCCGGTGGTGGTAGGCTACCTTTCGGCGGCCGGCCTTCTTCCGCTCGCGATCGAGCCACTCGGCCACCCGGGCTATCATCATCTCGCTCGCATGATGATATTTCGGACGACAGTGAGAGCCCGAAGGTATCTGAGTGCTAGAAGACTGGGCGGAAGCTGATTCAGCGGGGGCGTTGCCGGGAACGGACTCGCTTATCGAGCTGGGATCTGGGTTCGAAGGGGGCGAGGTGTTGGTGTCGCCATGAGCGCCAGTCACGCTGGGTATGGGAGTCGCATCAACTGGTTGCGAAGGGAGGTTGTCGGTGCTTGTCGCTGTCGCTAGCGACGATCTGAGTGCAGTTGGGGGAGGCATTCGGCCAGATAATCTCCTCGCGCCTATACCGGCATTGAACTGCTTTCGAGGAGGGATGTCTTCAATAGCTGTCGAGTCTGCTTCGGGGTCGAGAATTTGTACAGCTGTAGGTCCGGTAGTGTGAGTGGTGTGTTTATCAACGGGTGGCGTGTGAATTGGAAGTGTGGGACATGGATGTCGTTTGGGGGAAACAAAGGAATGGTTCAAGTGCAAGGAGGAAGGAGTAAGGAATATAAGTGGTAAACTTGTATCGCAGGTGTGGGATGGCATGAATGTGGAAGTACAGCGAAGGGCCAAGCGCCACTCCGTACCCTGAGCCTAGCTCATCCTAGTGAGTCGATAAGAATATATGTAGGTATATGTATATATCACATGAAAGTAATAGCACACTGCCTCATTGGGGGATGAATTTCAGTCACTCGACCTGACCCTTATCCACGGTCGTGGTACGTGCAGGCCAAGCTTGGTGGGTGACACAAGGCCGCCACTCAGACTCAGATCGCCAACGACAGGCATGGCACGGAGGCAATTGGCATCCCAGCTCGAACAAGCCATACCGAAATGACGGCAGACTGAGACAAGGGAACTAGGAACGCAAGAGAAGGAAGGTAACATCGTCATGTGAGGGGAGACGACACGAGGACTCGCGGGGGTTGGACACTAACCTTTCAAAGGACCATTGGCTTGGCTGGTATTCTCACTGTTCGCACTCGTCTTAAGGACTGGTTTAAGTCTGGAAGCCCCATCGTGAGACATTGCGACCTTGGACGTGGGGCGACGCTTTCCTTTTTAAACCCCTGTTTTCCGTACCCGAGACTTTCCTCTTGGTGTGGCTGGCTGGAAGCCCTAAGCGGGAAAAGATAAAGATAACAGCCCGTAGCTCTCAAGGTGGGTGGAGGCCGTGGTGGAACAAAAGGACCGGAACCGGCACCGACGGCGAGAACCGTCTCGCGACAAGGGGATTGGGGTGCTGGCGGCGGGTAGAGGGGGAGAGGACGGGGGCGGGGGAGGGGGGTAGGGGGTAGGGGGTAGGGGCAGGGGTGGAACAGAGGGGAAGCGAGGGGCCGCTATCGATTATCGTGGATAGCGTCAGGGATAGTCCTAGTCGTCCTCGTAGAGGTCGTGTGCGTCTCCTTGTGTCGCGTGGTCTCTTTCGAAAGAAGGGTAGGGAGGTGGGTGGGTGTGGTGGGACTCGGAACGGCGATTAGGGTCTGTGTCCGCAGGATGGAGCGTGCTCGTCGGGTCAACACTCCATAGATTATGTGGAACCAGAACCAGAAGAGTCGGCGGGGGAGAGGACCCGGTAGGGGACAGGCGATGAATACGACTCTAGGGATCAGCTCTAACTGGTATGAGCGTAGCGTGGGGACGATATCGATGTTCCCAAAACGGAATAGGGGAGAAAGAAAAACGATGGCTCGGGGCGCGCCGTTGAAATGGGTGCCTAGTGCTCGTATGAGCAAGTAGTACAATGTTCGGACAAAATGGCCTATCGTGGTGAACGAGTAATAATAATGTAGGCAGGAGCCAGACGGGCGGAGATTAATACCAGATATCCACAGTTTGGGCCGGTAGTACTCATACACGTAATCGTCGGTGTATCACATGCATCGTGGAAATCTCGCCGTCGTAGTATAGTCAGACGTGTTCACCGCAAAATATGTAGTGACTAACTAGACTGAGTAAAAACGGAGGGCGCGCACGCTAGGAATTATGGGCTATAAGTAAGAAACGGAGAAATACTACGTGACACTTGTACCTTGTGCTTGTATTGACGAGCCAAAGGTTACATAGTGAAGAGCTCTGATCATATGAATCCACCCTTTTTGCCCTTACGTTAGCTAGCGCGTTTACATATTATGATGACGTATTTGCAGCTGTCCTCTCCCCCCACCACGAGGAATGCATGCGTCCTGCATCACGAGGGCAAGGGGTTGAAAAACTCAAGGTTAGCCACCGAGCCCGCTAAATCCACTTTAATTCGTCGCTTTCGCCCTGCTTCTCGGTGTCTCTTTTGGTGTCGGTGTCGTCTGTGTCAGTCACTGGTCTGGGCAGCTCCAATCGGATGTCACGTCAACCTAGTTAGTTAGGCTCGATCGATCTCTACGTATCTGGAAGTACTATTTGCCTCCTCCCTTCTCTGCAATATGAGTAATATCCGAAAACTGAAGCACAAAATACTACTCTTCGTACTAGCGGATCAAGAGAGCTGACCACGGAACTTGCTCGACGGAGCCCTCCATGAGTCTAGGCCAGACAATGGACTTGGCAGAGAGACATGTCGTACGTCACCGGACGTGCTGAAGGTGTGGCGAGTGTACCACCAATTTGCCACATTTGTCTGGGCTCAATGCTCGTACGCGGCCGATCTGTAATTACATGTATGTAAATATTCATTTATTCACTCCCTGCCTATAGCTTCCCCTCCGCATCGATCCCTTCCCGATCTAGCGCCCACTGCACAGCAGCCTTCACATCGTCCGCGATGCCCTTCGGAATTGCGTTACCCTCATTCTTCTTGAGGTTCGCAACATTCGTAACCCCCGTTTTGACCAGAATCGAAGTCCATGCCGTCCCGTCTGAGCTTTCGAACGTATTCGCCCCGAGAATGTCGGACCGAAGATTGTCCCCCACCATGTACACCGACTTCAGCTTCGGATGCTTCCCGACCTCGAGGCCGCCCCTGGCGAGGACCTCCTCCCTGTGGGCCATGAGCGCCTCCTCCGCATAAGTGTAAGCTATCTTGTTTGGCTTGCCAAACGTCTGGGACCTCATCTTCTGCCCCCCCGTGATCCGATGCCAGATGCCCGCTAGTGCGGCCTGGAATGCCCCCTGCCCCAGTCTTGGCTGATGATACGTCGTCGCCCATATCATGTCCGGGTTGGAGTAATATATGGTAGGCTGGTTGTCGGCGTACCAGCCCTTATTTGGTAAGGCGGCCTTGCCGTTCTTGGTAGAGTACGAGCCTAGATACCCCTGATAGCTCGACATCAGGTCAATGATGATTTGGGTATCGAGGGCCCAGTCTCGTGGGTCGTTGAAGACGAAGACAGCATCAATCTTCAAATGGCGATCCATGGGCGAATTCCCGGCCTTTCCTAGCCACATGGGACTGGGGAGGGGTCGGGCCGTATCCTTATAGACCTGTTCCATCAGGTGGTTGAAGGGGAATATATCCGGATTGGCCTGGATGATGTCGGCCGGTATAATCACGTTCTTGAAGCCATAGCTATTTGAAGAGATTAAACGTTAGTGGGCTGGAGGATTTCACGGAGTTCTCGGGCGGCCATTTGGGCTCCCACACTCAACGGGGGAGGGGGGCCAAGGGGGGGGGGTAACTTACCTCTCTGCTATCTCCCGACACTTCGCCGCGTCGGATCCAGTGACGAGAACAGTCTTGTCTCTCAGGCCCTCCGGCCCGTCGACTAGCCCCATAAACGGCGTGTGCGACTGGACAAAGTTATCCGGAGAGATTGGCACATCTAGCTTCGCGCTCAGGTCTGCGGCCCTCTCTGCCTCGCTCTTGCCGCCGCCATTGGTGAGAAGGACGAAGGGGATGTTGTTGTCGTGGAGGAAACGTAGCGCCTCTTTGGCGCCGGGGATCGGCTCGGATGACCGGAGAAGAACGCCGTCGATGCTGGTGCCGGGAGAGATGTCGTTAGTCGCTAGATCAACTGGTACCAAACGATGTTGCAAGTGGAAGATGGCAATCATGCGGACGCAAATTGAGTGACAGTATGTCGCGCGGGCTAGCAGCGGCGGCGCCTTGAAGGAGGAGAGAAGAATAAAGGGGGTGGGGGGGCTTACTCGAATACGAAAGCATACGACGAGGGGTCTGCCAGGCTTGCCCTCGGTTTGTTGGCCTCGGCCTCACTAGCCGAGGTAGCGCTGGTAGAGGTCGCGACAGAGGCGTCGCTCGTAGATATATCGCTGGTCGATGAGAATGCCCGCCTACTCCCAACCAGAGCCGGCGCGACGGAACAGGGTCTTGCTACAATGGCAGAATACAACCGCGGTGTCGTCGTGTGGCATAGGTTGGCGGCGGGGAGCTTCGAAGCGCGGAGCAGTGCGCGGGCAAGAGGGGACACCATGGTTGGGCAATGTGATTAATGTGATGCAGGTAGAGCCTGAAGAGCGATGCGTGTTCCTACGTCCGTAAAGATAAAAAGAATGGCTGGCTCCAGGTCCGCGTATTATACATGTATTAAATGAAAGACAGATGATTAGAGGTGGGGGAAGATACGATACGCCGAGAGTTGGAGCTGGAGTTGGAGATAAGTCGGAGAAGAGTGGAGCTGCGCTTGGATGTATGGGCTCAATGTAGTCATCGTACATAGGATGTGGGTCCGCCAAGCTGACATGTTGCACCTGCTCGTGCAAGCCAATAGTGCCATGACTCTTCGAGGCGACACCCCCTTGCCTGAGAAATCGAATGCTTCAACAATTGATTTTTTTTAGAGATTGTCTAATGGTCGTATACAGGCATGGGCGATATGCCCTATAAAATACAAGTACACACGCTCTCACACGGCGTGGACGTGTTCTGCGGTCCTCTGATCTGATCTGTAACCCTACATCGACTCGTACACGCGCAAGATACGTTTAACGTCGACCGCGAAACCCCCTAGCCCGTCATTCTTCAGTACTTTTTCTGACCCGACCAATCCTTCATATGGTCAAGAATAACCTTCGCCCCCGCCGCCGGCGAATGCTGCCTCCCCAGCGCCTCCACGAAGTCACCGTCCGGGTCCATAAGGTAGAAGTATACGCTGTGGTCCACCAAGTAGTCCTCCCCGGGCGTCGCGTGCTGGGGCGTGCTGAAGTACACCCTGTATGTCTTGCACATAGCCTTGATCTG
This sequence comes from Cephalotrichum gorgonifer, assembly GCA_900312665.1. Lineage (NCBI taxonomy): Eukaryota > Fungi > Ascomycota > Sordariomycetes > Microascales > Microascaceae > Cephalotrichum > Cephalotrichum gorgonifer. The sequence continues at coordinate 1,680,438 of ONZQ02000003.1, forward strand.
ATCGTACGTTCCCGTCAGTCCCACGAGCTTGGGGTGGAACTCGGACAGGTATTGCTTCAGCTCTTTCGGCCCGTCGCGGGCGGGGTCACAGGTCACGAAGACGGGTATCACCGAGTTGGGCCGTGCCTTGTCCACGATTTCGACCATGTCGGCCATCTTGTCGAGCTCTTCGGGGCAGATGTCGGGGCAGTGGGTGAAGCCGAAGTAGACCTAGACGCGGGGGGGGGTTGCACTAGGTTAGCTACTGCTGCTTACAATTTGTGATTGGATGGGGGCGGAGAGAACTTGGCGTACCAGCGAGTACCGTCCCTTGAGGTCCTCTTGTGTGAAGGGATTTCCGTGATGGTCCAGGAGCTCGAACGGTCCTCCTACGGAGGGTTTGCCGGAGCCCTTGTTGGCCTCCGCGATGCGCTTCCGCCTCATGCGCTCCTTCTCATATTCGAAGTACAATACTAGGCCACCGCAGGTAAGGATGAAGATGACTCCGGACTTCCACGAGAATGGCTTGAAGGCGCAAAACAGACGTTAGCTAAGCTCCATTTTCGTCGGTGCTCCAGAATAGCGGGGGCTTCGGAAACATACCCCGAACCTGTATTTACTCTTGGCCTCCTGCACCGTCTTGAACGTCCTCGTCTGCGAGAACTGTCCATTCCTCAATACTCGGGCGCAGATGGGCGAGGGGCGGGCCTGGCAGGCTTGGAATATCCTCGTCGAGAAGCTCCGGGTTTGGCGGGAGCTCGAGGTGCGGAGGACGGGTTGGAGAGACCTCCATGCGACTGCCGGCAGCGACATTGTAGAGGCGATTCCGGGGGACGCAGCAGAATCGATCGGATTATCGGAAGAGAGTGGTTAAGGTAAGTTTTGTTGAAGCAGAAACTCCTCGGATATTAGATTTCCCCGGATTCAATGGCCGTCTTCATCAGGAGCTCAGGCGCATCAGGCGATCCAAGAAAATCGTTCCATTCCATCACTAATCCAAAATCCAAGTAGCGGACGGGACAACCACGGGTAATTATTTAGCGCCAAGACCCTTCACCGAGCTCACCTTCCATCTCAACATTGGCAATTCGGCATGAGCAAGTTGATGAGACGCGTCGCGCCCAGTCGATAGTTCTATCAAATCCAGAAGGCAATATCTCATGGAATTCCCCATTTTCTTCCTACTCATTATAAACTTACCTGAGAATCTTTTGGGCTTCCTTGGGGTTTCGTGAAACCCAAAGAAGGCCGCATTTTATGACATCAGGAGCAATCACTTATCCCCAAAGAGAATAAATATTCGTACAATGGTCACCCACCCTGGCACATGAACATGGATCAGACACCACCCCCACCCCCACCACCGCCACAAAACCAAGGCACCTCTGCGGCAACGGAAGAACCCCGGTTCGAAGTGATTCGCGACAGCGAAGGGAACACTGTCGTCAGAGGGGTGGAGTTCGGCCACCCCGACTTCCTTTGGGTCCCGCCTACATCCGCGCCCAACAGGCCTCCTCCCATTATGATGGACAAGGTCGACAACGACGTTACTCCCTCCGGCGACATCGTCGACGCGGGGAACCCGAGGCCCACTACCTCGAAGAAGAAGGGGACCGCGTCGACCGTAAAGAAGGCGCCCAAACGGAGTAGTAAACCCAAGGGCGGGAAGAAGACCCCAAAGAGCAAGCGCCCGCCTCGTCCAGCCGGTGGCGCCGCCGCCTCCGAAGATGACGAGGACGAGGAGTCGGATAACGGCCCCTACTGCATCTGCCGCGGGCCGGACGACCACAGGTGGATGATCAGCTGCGAGAAGTGCGAGGACTGGTTCCACGGGGAGTGCGTCGACCTCGACAAGGTCACGGGCGAGACGCTCGTCGAGAAGTTCATCTGCCCCAACTGCTCCGACGGCAGGCGATTCGTGACGCGGTACAAGAAGATGTGCTCCCTTGACGGATGCAGGCAGCCCGCGCGCGTCTACAGCGCCAAGGACTCTAGCGTCTTCTGCTCCGACGAGCACGCCCACCTCTGGTGGGATCGCATAGTGTCCTCGCTTCCCAGGAGGGTAGCCGTGCCCCCGTCCTCCGGTGACGCCCTCACGCAGGAGGACTTCATGGCCATTTTGTCGAGCGACCTGGGCGGCTTCGACGAGGAGTCCGGAACGTGGAAGCTGGCGAAGCACCCCTTCATCCGAGAGGTCGGCCTCCAGAGGCAGTACACTACCAAGGATGGGGGCGACGTGCGAAACGGCGACGTGCCCATCAAGTACCTGACTGACGAGGAGGAGGTCTTCGTGCTCGCGTCCGCCTCGGACCGGTACATGCTCGCCGAGGAGATCGTCCTGTGCAAGAAGATGCTCCAGCTCCTCGAGATGGCCAACGACCGCCTCAAGGCCGCCATCGCCGAGGGCAGCTTCTCCAGCGAGATATGCGGCTACGACAACCGCCTCGACTCTGTGTCCGTGCAGCACGCCTTCGCCGCCTTCTGCAAGACGGACGAGGGGATCGCCATCTTCAAGGCCGGGAAGCTGGGCGACCCCACGGGGCAGGATGACGACGAGTCGGCCGTGCGCGGCATGTGCGAGAGGAAGAGGTGCAAGCCGCACTACGGTTGGTATAACATGCTGACGAGGGCGATCCGCGCCCAGATAAAGGACTTGACGGCCGCCGCTAAGGAGAAGCTGGACCAGGAGAGCGACGTGAAGGAGGCGGCCGAGGAGAGGTTCTACCGGAGGATGGCGGAGGGGAATCGCGTCGAGGTGCTGGACGAGGGTCCCGGCAAAGTTGCGAACGGAGTTGACGGGATGCCGATGGACATCGACGGCGCCTGATGGATCCATCTCTCCGGGAGCAGCTCGCGTCGTACGATGGGCCGGTCTCTCTTTCTTCGCACACCCCCTCACGGGCATGCTTTCACAGTGGTGGGCAGGGTATTATGGATGTCGTCATGGGTATTATCCTGCTACTCAAGGGGATATGCCATTTGCCCGGCCGGGAGGGATAGCGAGGTGTATGATATGGCTTCTGTGCTTTTCTTTCATTTTTTTTCTACGAGCGGTTATACCATGAGAATAAAACGAGCAAGGTTATGATTCTATGTTTGCCATCCTCTATATCCCCTTTTCCCCGGGCCCTTTCTAAGCGTCCAGCTTCAGCTTCTCTAGCATAGCGTCAATCTTCGCCAGCCATAGCTCATAGTTTATCGCGTCAGAGTCGAACTCGTCCGTCACCACGTTCCCATCCAGCGTCCTCATCACTCCACCCCCGCCTCCGCCCTCTTCCCTCCCCTGCTCCTCCCGCCCTTCTCCTCCAAGACTGGCTTTCTCCTCTAGCTCCCCCGCCAGCGCATCGACCCCATCCTCATCCTCATCTTCGCCCATAAACTCAAGCCCGGCGTCTTCGAAGCGCAGCCGGAACCGCTCGGAGAGGTAATACCGGATATCGTCCAGCAGCTCGATCGTGTCCGTCTCCTCGCGCCTCGTGATCCTCGCCGCGCTCAGCCGGATCAGCTCCGCGAACTCCTCGTCGTCAATGTAGTCCTCTAGCCGGTACGCGAGATACCTGGCCGCGAACTCCTCGAGCCTCTGCACGCGGAGGTCCCAGGCCGCGTGTATCACGTCGTATATGTTGACCGGCTCCGCCTCTGCATCCGCCTCCGTCCCCGCCCCCGTCGCGCCGTTGACTCCGGCCGTGCCGCTCCCGAGGGTGCTTATCACCGTCGCGGCCTTCCCCTTCAGCTTGTCGAGGAAGAGCATGTCGGCGGCGTAGAGGAGGTCCAGCGCGAGATCGAGGGGGCAGTCGGCCGTCTCGGTGTAGAGGAAGGAGAGGACGAGGCGGAGGACGTCCGGGGTGAAGTCGAGGGTCACGACGTGCAGGTGCTCCGACTCCTGCGCTTCCTTGAACTCGCTGGAGAACATGGTCTCGAAGTAGGGGCTCCGGATGAGCATTGCCTTGTGGACGGGGTATAACACCACCTTTTGGGTTCCGGCAGGGGACGGCGATGCGCCGTCCTGAGCTATGTCTAACAGTGGGCCCGCTGGTATGCGCCCTGCTGCGCCCGGCTCGCGAGGGGTAGCAGTTCCTTCGGCTGAGGCCGAGGGCTCGTAGGCCGCGAGGAGGCAGTCCGCGAAACTGGGGTTAGTCCGGGGCCACTTGACCCCATCAAGCGCCCCCCGCTCCACCACCATCTCGTTCCCCAGGACCTCCTTCTCGAAGAACGACCGCACCTGCCCCTGCGCCCTGTCCACTTCGGCCTGGTACCTCTGGCGCGTCAGTCTCCGATCGTTCATGGCCAGCATCGATTCCCAGAGCGAGTCGACCTCGAGGTCCCTGCTGATCCTGTCTATCCCCTTCAGCACGTCCTCCTCCGTGTTCCCGCTCGACGCGTCGACGACGTCGCGGGGGATTTCGTCTAGGTAGAGATACTGCATGACGATGCGGAACGACTCCATGGGCAGCGACGACGGCAGCCTGAACGTCTCCGTGCCGGGTGCTACGGCCAGTTTCCTCCGGAAGTACGGACTCCTGGCCGAGAGGAGGAACCTGTGCAGTGCGAAGGACTGGGAGTCGGCGACTAGGGCGATGTCCGACGTCCGGGGCGTCTCGCGGGACAGCAGCGATGTGATGTGGGCGGACCACGCCTGGAGGGGGTCCGTCGACTTGCTGAAGTCGTACTGGAGGAGGAGGTCCCGGATCTTGTCGTTCAGGGCGTTGTAGACGCAGCGCTCGCCCTGGAAGGTGTTGCGCTCGGCCAGCGCACCTAACACGGGAATGAACACTCGGCCCGGGACAGGGGGGTCAGGGGACGACGCAGGAGGAACGTACCCGACTCGAGAAGCAACTGGACCAGTTCATAGTGTCCGCAGAGGCTGGCCTGACCGGGGAGAGGGGTGGTTAGGGAACGTAGCCTGGCAGTGACAAGTCCGCGAGGGAGGGGCGTCAACTCACGATAATCAGAGGCGTGTAATCGAAACGGTCCCTGCCGTTGAAGTTGACTCCCGCGGAGATCAGCTCCTGGCATGTACGCAGGTCCCCGCGCCTACAGGCGTCGACGAGCTGGTTGAACTCTGGGCTTAGGTCTAGTGGGTTCTCCTCTTTCAGAGCACCGCTCTTCACCAGTTGTGCCTCATGACTGAGCTTCGCCTCGAGCTGGTCTTTCCGGAGCACCATGGCGGCGAAGTGCGGGAGGACGAATTATATACGGGTTATAACAAAAGGGTCGGTCAGGTGAGGTCAGTTGGTAAGACCTGGAAGAAGAAAAAAACAAAAAAAGAAAAGGCCAAATAGCTATAGAAAATAAGGCCAATACATGAGATAAATGACATGCATATACAAGGCAGGTATGCTTTAGCGAAGGGCAATATCTCAGCCGCCCCGGGAGTCAAAGGTAGCTTAAAGAGGTGTTCATGAGATCGATGCTGATGAATTATATGGTGGTTATTAGGACATCCCGTCCCGCCACTGACGGCGCGGGGCACGGAATTAAGCGCACGGGCCATTTCCGGTTGCCGGTTGCTAGTGGCTGTTAATGGTCCCTGGTTGCTGGTACAAAGGTTTTCGGGGACTTCGGTGGGAGAGTCGGCAGAATTTCGGGTAAAGACCAGCAATAGTCCAGTGGGCCAGGGTCCAGTTCCCGTTGCTGTGACAGCCAGCAGCTTCTGTTTACTCAGCAACTATCGTGCAGCAGCGGCTCCTCTCTAGGTCAATGCGGTGAACGTCAAGGTCGATCCTCACCTCAAAGGTCTTCCTCCAAGACTCATTCCCACCAACAACAACAATCTCTACTAACAACAAAGATCACAGCTTGCCCGTGAATGTCTGGCCCGGACACCTCATTCATTTATCACTTTGAGTTTCCCTCCCCTTGCCCGCACATCACATCTTCCGTCTATGGGCTTTTGCACGCAGGTCCATTGTCCGTGCAGGTAGTTCAACATGTCCACGACGACATCTCACGAGTATGATGTACTCGAGAAGATTGGTATGTATTCTCAATTCAGTCCCTCCCTTGCCTCCCCTTGTCCCGACTCTGTCCTGCGTCTCCTCGACCTCCCGTGCCGTGTCTCTAATACCCACCAGGCCATGGATCCTTCGGCATTATTCGAAAGGTGAAGCGCAAGTCCGACGGCCTCATCGTCTGCCGAAAGGAGATCAACTATGGCAAGATGTCCCAGAAGGAGCGCGAACAGCTCCACGCCGAGTTCCAGTGCCTCTCGAGTCTCCGACACCCCAACATCGTCGCCTACTACCACCGCGAGCACCTCAAGACCCAGCAGGAGCTCCACCTATACATGGAATACTGCGGCAGCGGCGACCTGGGCCGCGTGATCAAGGATCTCAGGAATAAGGGGCAGCGAGCCACCGAGTCGTTCGTCTGGCACACGTTCTCGCAGCTGGTCTCCGCCCTCTACCGCTGCCACTACGGCGTCGACCCGCCAGAGATCGGGACCGACTACCTCGGCCTCATCGAGGGCGCCCAGAACCGCAAGGCGCCCCAGGGCAAGGTGGTCATCATGCACCGTGACCTCAAACCCGAAAACGGTAAGCCTCGAGTCCCCCTCCCGTTCCCTTTCCTCCTCCCCCTCTCTCCCGCAAAAATGCCTTGGAGGGGCAGTTCAGTCGCTAACAAGAGCTTGTTTTCCGTGTACAGTATTCCTCGGGCAGGACAACTCTGTCAAGCTGGGCGACTTCGGCCTGTCGAAGATGATAAAGTCACAAGACTTCGCCTCGACCTACGTCGGCACACCGTACTACATGTCCCCCGAGATCTGCGCAGCCGAGCGCTACACGCTAAAGTCGGACATCTGGTCGCTTGGGTGCATCATCTACGAGCTCTGCGCGCGGGAGCCGCCCTTCAACGCCAAGACCCACTATCAGCTGGTCCAGAAGATCAAGACGGGCAAGTACAACCCGCTGCCGAGCTGCTACTCGGACGAGCTGTCGGCGACGATACAGGAGTGCCTCCGCATCAACCCGGACGAGCGGCCGTCCACGTTCAACCTGCTGCAGCTGCCCATCATGAGGCTGATGAGGAAGGAGAGGGAGCTGGTGGACATGAACAGCTCGATAAAGAGCAAAGAGGAGGCGCTGAGCGCCCGGGAGGCCAGGCTCGCGGAGGAGGTGGCGGCGTTGGAGGCCAGCAAGGACTACATCAGGCAGGAGATCGATGCGTCGCTGAGGAGAGAGTGGGAGGTCAAGGCTCAGCTGGAGATCAACAAGCACATAAACATGGAGGTGGAGAACCTCCAGCGGCAGTTCGAGGTCGAGGTCCGCGCGCGGGTCGAGGCGGAGCTCAAGAGGAGGGCAGTCGTCCCCGCCACCGCCGCCGCCGGGTCCGAGCCGGCTGGACCCCAAGTCGACTCGGTTGCTAAATCGAGCGGGGAGGCGGGCCAGCAGCCGTCCCTCGCCGATGGCGCCGGCGCCACGGGGATCCCCTCCACGACGACGAGCATCCCCGACATCACCACCGAGAACCCCGAGGTGACAAGGCGTTTCCAGGGGACACCGATGCGTAGAGTGCAGACCATGTTCGCCGGCCACGTCTCGACGCCGGGCGACGTGGAGATGTCGGAGCCCTCACCCGTAGCCATCTCGTCCCTCGCCCTCTCGCCGCGGCGCAACGCGGGCGCCAAGGCCCCCGCCGCGACGTCGGGCAACATCTTCCGCGCGGCCGCCGCGGCCAACCCAACCAGCGGCACGGGCGACCTGGTCTGGAACGTCCCCCGCGACGCGCGGACGCCGGACTCGGACGACGACGACCCGATCCCGTCGCCGACGCGCAACATCCGCTCCAACAAGAACCCCTTCATGGCGCGGAACCGTCCCGTCCTCACCACCTCCAAGTCCATGGCGGCCGTGACCAGCACCAACAAGCCCCTCCCCACCCTGCCCGGTGGCGGAACTAGCCCAGACGCCCACAACAGGCCCGCAACGGCGCACCCGCTCGACCGCAGCCCGTCCCCGAGCCGCCGGCTGAGCAAGATCCCGTCGGCGGCGAACCTGGCGAACCGCTACACGGAGCCGGCGCCCACGCTGACGCGGAAGCTCTCCAGCAAGAGCGACGCGCCGCTGAACAAGGTTGCAGCGAAGAACAACATCAACATCCGCGGTCGGACGCTTGTCGAGCTCCAGCAGGCCCGCGCGGGCGGCCGCCCCCTCTCGGCCGTCATGGCGCCGGCGCCGGGGCTCGAGAACGTCAGCCCTAAGAGGGCCGCGACGACGGCGGCGGCGACGGCGGCGGCCAAGGAGCAGCAGGCGAGGGTGCCCGGGGCTCGGAGATCCAGCGACTCGACTCCCGCCGTGTGGGACCCGGAACGTGACGAGATGCCGAGCCCGTTCCTCGTCAGGACGAAGCCGCGCGCCAAGGCCTAGGGCACCGACGTGCGGGGCGCCGGGCGCGACGAGGTGCCCATCCCGTTCTTCGTCGATGCCGAGACCAAGGCGCGCTGGAGCACTGGCGCGCTCTCGGAGGCTGATGAGGAGGAGTGCGAGATCCTGTGAGGGGGGCTTGGGTGTTTGTGGGCTGATGAAATCTTGAACATGTCCATGGAGGGCGTTGTTTTTTTTTTATTTCTTTCTCGGGGTGTTCTCTTCCCCCTCCACTTTGATCATTGTGTTTGGTCGGGTGTCATTTTTTTTGCACGAGATCTGGTTCTCATATGGGCAAGCCTTTTTTTTTCTTCCTTTTTTTCGTTTTTCTTGGGAGTTGTGGACGGTCTTTTGTCCAACTCACTTTTACCACGACGGTATCTCTTCCCTTTGTACAGTCGTCGTCATCATGATGGGGTCCTCCTCTTTTCGGGTGTTTTCTTTTTTTGTCTGGGCCTTGGTGGCAAGGGAGAGAAGTGAGCAAAAACGAGTTGCAAGATACCATGATAAAGATCAGAGATTGTTGGGTTGGTTGGTAGGAGGCATGTACACAGGCTCGTAGAGCAGATGCATACATACTTGTACATTTCATGGAGGATGAGATAGGGAGTTAGACATGACATGGAGGCAAGGGGAAAGGGGCAAGGGGAGTGAAGGGGGGAAGGGGGGAAGGTGGTGGAAAGGCGGCGTTGCGAGGAAGAGGGCGTACTGGTCAGGCGGAGTCTCGGTTTGGGTATTGGGGCATCCTACCTCTAGTGTGTCTTTTTGGAAGTGTATAAAGCATGAGCCACATTTTGTCTTTTCCCCATCTGTGAACCGTGTGGTGTCTAGTCGAGGTAGGTAATACTGAATCACCTCCTTGGTCCGTCTAGGACTGTAGGGCTAGCACCGTCGAGACAGGACGCACTGGGTCTAAGACGGGGTGGCCATCAGATCCGTGATGTGCCCAAGCTCACCAGCGATATCTCGGTCTGAAAAGCAAGGTCGATGCGGGGTTTCCCAATAAGCAAACATGCCTGTAGTAGAGGGACGCTACAATGTACTACTAGACTTCATGTGAAGAAGCGAAAGCAATGAGCAACGTGTAAATCGAATCTGCTCTCCCAGGAGAAGAAGCCACCCGCTTACATGATGTATATATGATATGATATATACGGCTCACTTCCTTCTCACATCTGTACTATGCCTTCCTACCCCCTTCCATTATACCGCAATTTGGGTTTAAGTGGGGAGAAAACTCGGGTGAGATCTGATGGTGCCTGTGCCAGTCGCCATTCCATAGCATATGTGTAACAAGATACCAGACACCAAAGACTGAGCGTGGGCCTAGTTCCGGTATGTGTCCTTTCCTTCCTCCCCCCGGATATTGACGGAAATATAGTTATTTCTGGAAACCCCCCGGATCGACGCCCCATTCTTGATTACATGGCCATCCTCAACGAGGCGTACGTAAATGCTATAAAAAGACACAGACACGAGACTGGCGCAGTCGCGTCTCGTAGCTCCATCTTTCTTCATGGGCAAAATGCCGAGACGTGTTAGCCCTCAGTTTCCCAGTCGCTAGCTACTCATACACCCCAGACCTGATGTGTTTGCTTTACACACCGCTCTCCCAGCATGACGACGAGTACGCGTCTACGTCTACGTCTACATACAAGTACGAGTCCAGGGCCTAATAATAATCTATTACCCCAGCTCGAAACGTGCTGGACCCGCTTACATAGATATCACTCAGCCGTTTCGGACCGGGGTGTGTGTTTTGAAAGAAAAGAAGAGAAAAAGAAAATGGTGCGTCTGATCTCGAGAGAAAAAGGCCACAGCGCACACACGCCCCCTTCCCTTCTAGGCAAAGCACTTGCAGCTGTCACATCGCCGCGAGGGTCACATTAACGTGGAGTCCCAGGGATGGTCTGTGGATGCCAGAGTCCCGCGGCCTGTTGTTCAGCCCGCGCGGGCCATGGGTTACAAGTATTTCCCTCCTCTGATCAATCCTGGGCGTTTGCCTTTGCCTCGGGAAGACCGGGGGGTTGAGTTACAAAGTACGGTGAACCTGACCATATTGGGTGAATGGTGAAACAAATCAGTGGGGTGGATCCCAAGGCGGGGGACTAACACGGGGGTTTGAGCCAAGTTCCCGAAGGAACGGAAAGAGAAGGAAAGAAGAGAAGGGGAAAGAGACAAAAAAGCACTGTGCAGCTGTCTTGTCAATCCCCAAGAGAGACCACCTGTAATACAGGAACAGTTTACATGCCCTTGGAAGGCGGAAAACCAAACCCTCGAGAGGAAAAGGGACTGGCTTTTGAGGGAGCCGGAAGTTGTGTTTGTACGAGTATGTGTACGTATACTGCTCGGAAGGGTTTCTTTCCGGATTCGGTGGTAGCAAAAGACCAAGAGAAGACAAGATGGGGAGAAGGGGAGAAGGGGGGGTGACACAACAACGCCTGGCTTCTCTCCCCTGCATTGGCTCGTTCCTGCAGCACCCGAGCGGCGGAGGCGCGGAGAAGGGAGAAAAAAATAAGCACGAGACCCCCCCCCCCCCGAGCTTAAAATCCTCCAGCCGATGTTCCATCCGCCCCTCCTCCGTTCCATCACAGTCAAGTCAAGTCCAGCGTTTTTGCAGCGAGCGACGTGGGTTTTGTTATCTTGCAAGTCCGTGGTGGGGTAGATAGTCCCATGCATAATCCTCCGGGAGCTGGGGCCTAGTCCCAAAGAATGTGTGTGTGTGTGTGTGTGTCCGTGAGAAGTAGAGAAGGGGGAGAGAGCCTTGAAGACAAGTTGATGTAATCCCCGCGGTTGAAGCACTTACAACGTCAAAGTGCCAGATAGAATGCCAAAATAACATCAAAAGCTGTCCGGCCACAAATAGTTAACCAAGCATAAATAAATAGAAACACATTTTTTCTTCGCCCTGGGGCCTTCGTGAAACGAGGCAGATCATCCGCTGCCGAGACAAGCCACCTGCCAAGACGACGTCATTCCATAGACACAAACCACCATTCCGTCCCGGGTCCATCCCTGCATGTCCTTGAATCCAGTCGGGGCCTCCTCCAGATACGGCTACTCTAGTATAATACTAGTATTCGTTACGCACCTTGAAATTACATTGGGACTACCGGACCGTCTAGTTGTAAGTCAACCCCGCCCCAACTTTACTTGAAATCGTAGATGAGGCGCAGGCTCGTCGATCGCAACCGAGAGCAAGTCTGTACTTGTAGACACCATAAAGACAATAATCTTCCAGCCCACGAGCGTACACACAGACCAAGTCACCGAAAAGAAGGGCACAAAATCTACCAGTCAAGCTTGTATATTTCCATCTTCCCACCCTGCCCCCGCCCCGCCGTAAAGTTCCATACGTAAATCTCCTAAACGCCCATGTAAATGCCGATCCGCACCCAAGAAGTCCTACACGCCTCGCTTTCCACAAAGGAAATAAAAATCAAGACCGAATCAGATATTCCCCGTCCCAATGTTTTGCTTCCCCTCGTTTCCCCCCACACCCTCCCCTCCTCAAGGACATAGAACCAAGCCCTGTCAGAAAAAAAAACTCGTTTCAGTAACATGAAAACAGAGCGAACAGCCATAAGCAAAACTAAAAAGTGTATCGTCGTAACGCGTGCCGAACCAAAAAAAGATGCTCCCCCCATTCCCAGATGTATGTTTTTTTTCCCACCGACCCAAAGGAAAATGAACAAGTGACCGGTAAAGTCAAAAAATATAGAGTCATGGGAATGAGCTCAGGCCCGAAGAGATGACCCGGTATTGGAGTCGTAGTTGTGGCACCCGCGCTCGTGACGCTTCATGTTGCTCCGGACGCTGAACGCCTTGCCGCACCCAGGGTGCGGGCACTTGAAAGGCTTCTCGCCCGTGTGGGAGTGGCTGTGGATCCGCAGGGAGCTCGGCCGGGAAAAGGCCTTGTTGCAGGTCTGGCAGATGTATCGGTCCTGGCTCTGCGGGAACGACGCGGCCGAGGATGGCGAGATGTAGTGGTGGTGCTGCCACGGGTTGGGACCCGAGGTGGGGCCCAGCCCGACGGATACTGGCATGGGGGGGAATTGCTATCATCACGTCAGTCATTGTTCCAAGTTGAGGAGCCCGGAGTAATGGGAGGGGTTAAGGGGTGAACGGAAAGCCTTACCTGAGGGAGACCTCGCTGGTAGTAGAGGCCGGAGATTTGGGGCTGGGGAGGCGGGGTGGGTTGCATGGGAGGGTAGTAGGAGGCGAGAGTAGGCTGCGACATGTACGGCGAGCCGAATGACTGCTGAGGGTACGACGTCTGCACGGGCATGCGGCCCAACGCGGGGCTCATGTGTCTCGGCTCCTCAAGCGGCGGCGTGGTCTCGTAGTAGTAGTTGTGGCCGTGCACCACAGGCATGCTGCTAATCGACTTCGTTGCCGGTGACGGGTAACTGTCGAAAGAAGCGTCCGAGCTCATCGGCGGCGTCGGGGGCATCCCACCGCGCATCATCGCAGGGTGCGAGTAGTGAGCCGAGCTCGGCCGGGTATCTGGCCTCGACGGGGCGGGGGAAGCCACTAGGTCATCGTCAGTACATTTTATCCTTGGTCAAGTCTCCTGGAGAGCCACAATGCCTTACCTTGCGGAATTTGTTGTTGCTGGAATTGCATTTGCAACTGTTGCTGCTGCTGCTGCTGCTGCTGCTGTTGTTGCTGGACTTGTTGGACTTGCTGCTGCTGCTGCTGGACTTGCTGCGGGGGCTGCGAAAAGCTCGCTTGCTGCGGGCTCTGCTGCTGCTGCTGCTGCTGGTTCTGGGGCGAGGTCTCACTGGTGGGCGAGCCAGCGTCCGCCAGTCCAAGCAGGTTGGAGATGGATGGGAGAGAACATTTGGCCTCGTCGATCGGTGGGGATGGCGGAGGCTGAGGCGCTTGCACGTAGCCGCCGTAGGCCGCTACTTGTTGAGCAGCGTAGGGGTTCGAAACGAGCGACATCTCGACGGTGTTACGGAAGATGTATGTGTATGGTTGGGTATCTTGCGGTGTTGTTCTAATGGTGCCTGCCGTTGTATATGCTGGAGGTTGCTTTTCCTTGCTAGGAAGTGGTTGGTATTATTGCTGAAGCTGACAATGAATGATGTCGGTTGCGAAGTGCAAAACTCGATATTACGATGTTGTAATGTAGTGAGAGTAACAGAACCTGGAGTGGTGTCTGGAAAAGAGTGTGTGGATGATATTAGAATCCCAAGAACCTGCTGGATATATTATTCGAATCGATCGTGAACCCGGAAGGTCAGGAGTAGTGAGACATGGGCGAGGGGATGGGGAACTTTAAGTACGAGTCCACATCACAAAACAGGTAAGGAAGCTTGATCTGCCGTGGAGCACAAGGCCCCCCTCGAGGACAAGCACAGAGATCGGAGCTAATCCACAGGGTGATCCGTAGACCCCAGGGTATCATTCTCCCGTTAACCCCCCCCCCCCCGAATCCCTGGCTGTCACAAGTCTTGTGTGGGCCGAACCAGACATCAGGGGCGGCCAATGCGCTCTGGTGGGCCAGACGTCAGTCATACACCACATAGGTTTCCAAGTGCAAATCGGGTGGTCGCGAGGTATGGGACAGGGGGGGTGTGCCATGAAGACCGGGGTATAAGTAAGGGGGGGAGGCGTGCGTTCAAGCCAAACTAGCGGCTTGAAAGGTCCCACATAATAACGGAGGATTAACCGTACATGCCAAGTACGTAGCACGAGTCCAAGGTACATGTGAGGTAGGAAGGGTCGTCCCAATAGCGCCTCCTATTATTAAGTGCCTTGTTCCCTGTCTTGCCCTTCAGTGGAGCGGCCCCCAATCGGGTCAAGCCTGCATCCCTCTCAGCCTGGGGGGCATGCCTGCTCAAACATTAGGGTCCTGTCGCGACAACCTCAAGAACAGGGGTGGGGTGGGTGAAGGCCCGAGCAAGCCGACTCCGTTTTGTGGGCGAGTACAAGCAGACCACACAAGTACCTCAACGGTGAACTTTTGAATGGCCACGAAAGCGTAGCTTCGAGAGCACCATACACGTTCGCTCCTTTAAGAACTCTGACGACCCCGCTAGAGAAGCTCGAGCAGTCTGCTGGGTAGTATGAGATCGATCGTTATCCCTAGATTGCAACGATTTTGTGGTACTGCAGCGGTCACGCCATAATGTGCCGAACTCCCATTGATTTGGACCGAGCTGTGTGGGAAGTTCAACTTCGGATCAAACGCTGCCAGTGTCCTGTCCTGCGATGCCCCCGCAAGACACGCCATTGTCTGGGCAGAACAATGCCCTACTCATATTATGGCAGCCCATTCGAGTGCCCGCAGGTTGTTGATGCTGGATCGGATCAGAGCAATCCGAGTCACACAAAACAATGAGCGGCACAGGGGTTGCCCCCCCCAGGATTTGGAGCTGAGGCGGCGGGCTCTCTTCGCCGGTGGTACCCACTAACAGACGGCCGACGAAATTTCATGCGGGAATTGTTAAGCCGGCTTGGGCCCGCTATTCTTGTGCACCAAATCCGGCCGGCGGGCTTCGAAGTCGTGGTCCGTGGGTGTCGGATGGCCTGTGTTTTAGCGCGGGGGGTGGTTGCCCCTCTTCTCCACGGGAACAACAACTTGAGACGAGCAACGACTCACATCACAGATTTGCGCCTGATACCTTGCGAGAGACGCACGCCAGAATCTGCCCCATGATCTGTGTGCTGTGACCGGATTTCTGGGTTGATCTTATGCCGCTCGTCACATTCTCGTCGTACCATCTGCTGCCAAATCGTCCTGTCATCCCAAGCACACCCCCAACACCCTTTTCTTTCGTTTGGTCCCTCAGGATCTCCCCATTCCGGTGTGGTTCCAGAAGGTTGGCTTGGCCCAAAGCCCTCCGGCCCTCCCCCCATGACGCAGATTGTCGAGATTCGCCACAGATCTCGGAGTGTTCTCAGGCCGGGATGAGGACTGGCGGCGGAGATGTCCGAAAATCCCTTGTCCAGGTGGTGAGTCCGACCACAGATCCGCGAATCTGTGGCGGGGTTTATTCTTAGTTAGGGGAAGACCCTGAAGCCGGCCTTTCCTATCCCGTACCGTATATTGCTCCGAGAAGAGCGACGAAGACGGGATCTCGCGATAATCTCGCGGGATTTCCTAGAGACCCCACCCCCCGGTTGCTTCGAGTCGAGTCGTTACTGTTTGTAGCTTGTACCTGAATCCTCTCAGGTGGTGAAAAATTGGCTCTCAGCATAGAGTCTAGGGCACGGCATTTGTCAACTGGCTTACATGGCCTTTGGGACTGTCCGCCTCTTCGAACAGCTGCTCCAACCGCTTACACGGGTTGCTCCTGCTGTTTATGCGGACTGTGCCTGCTGCTTGCAGTTCTAGCATACCTCCAACTCCACCGCACACTATGAGTACCTACCATAATCGCTACCGACTACCTAGCGTCTGATGTATTAAGTATGATACGTATTCGTACCCGTAACTACTTACTATTTTTACCAGTAAAACCACTCCCATCGTGGCTCCTGTACGAGTACATGGTACTCACTAATGTGGTAGGAGTGGGCCAATCCGCAACCGTACTCGTACCTGCCATCTGAAATTGGTCACGCTTGTTTTACACATGAGTCAAAGCTCATGTTTACTTGTACAACACATACACCCTATTTTTGCGTTTCCGGAATGAAGCGATATGTAGGGGTACTAGGGGTAGTGGGCGGGGACCGCCGGAAAGGCCATATGCCGTAGGGCAGGAGCTTCCTGAGGCTTAGCGAGACCCTTGTGCACGTTTGTACGACCGCCAATGCAGGAACGGCCCAGTTTAGGCAGGAATGAGCCGGGCTCAAGATCTCCCTTTCGTTTTCTTGTCTGCCGATTTTTATTTTGATGATACTCGATATTCCAGAAGAGCAGCACCGATCCCGGGCCACCTTACCTGGGCTTCTTGGGATAATTTGCACGGGATTTTTGGAAATCAGTTGATAGATTGCCTATACCACGGGAAGAAGTGGCAATCATATCCCGACTCTGACTTGCCCCGTCGAGCACTATACCATGATTTAATATAGTGGTTGATGACGAAGATTAACACCTACTTTTGGGACAGCGCACGAGCACGAGTACTCCTACTCGTTCAAGCATTGCATCGGACGGGACTCCCTCCGCCTCAAGCCGTTGTTGTAGGACCTGACACAATGCGGCCCCCCTTTGTCTCCAAATACGTAACTAAGAGGCAAGTGAATCCAGCCGCACGTAATTGACGAATGAAAAGCTGCTCATGAACGGCCAAGGCTCGAAATCTTCAGGTTAGTGTGGAAGCCGGCAGCCCTCACAGATCGTCAAGTGGTCCGAAACACCGGTTAAACTGGGTATGATCTTCAGCACGGGAAGGCGACTCGAGATAAGGTTCGGAACACAGGCAAACACACATCACACATCACACTCCATGATGACAAAAGTATGATCAATAGCATACCTTAAAAGTAGATCCTCACGTTTTGCAAGGTGCATCCCGGTTGGGGGAAGCTGGGGGCTCAACAGGTATGAAAACTACGACATTGGGAGTCGCACTGGTGTGGCTTGCATAATATGGCAAAATGCGTGGTCGTTTGGTCATACTACTCCAGTAGTACGTACTCATACTCTTAATAATCCTTGTATGTACAAAGACGAGAGAGCAAGTGGTCCCGTACTTGTAATAATGGGAGGTGCTCCATGGTCATCTCCATCACAGCCCCACACGAGTGCTTTAGATGGCGACTGCGAACATACTCATAATCCTACGGACCAGTTGCTCCTTATTCGAGCACCACCGGATTCTCCAGCCGGTGTTATTAATCCATGCTGGTCGTTCTTGGCTCCCAGACGCCGAACCTTTAGCGCGATCCGTCAAGGTCACTTCAAGCCACGCTATTCTATTTCCGTTTTCAGAAGCCCACACGCCCCCTCCTGAATAAGCATTACGAGTAGGAGGAGCCGTCAAGGACTGTCCTGATTAGGGGAAGGGTCCGGCTACACAGGTAGCAATGATGACTCACTATAGTAGATGGGCCGGGAGGGAGAAGAGACGATGAGGAATCGAAATCGCTTCTCGAGATGACGGCACCCAACACGGCGCAAGATGTGACTTTTTCCTCGCCCGCCTACTCAGTACGAGTACGAGTCGAAGAAGACGCGAGTACTTGTATACAAGTAGGTACTCATACACCCAGGCACTCAGCCCCGGCTTCGCGCTGCCCATCACTAAGATCACGATCGTCGGTAGTCGCGCGGGGAGAGGGATATTGGACATATGATACTAACCCAGGTCGGGTCCAGTCCGTCTCCAGAGGATATAATGTACGAGTACGAGTAAGGGAAGAAGGATGTGGGGAGTCGATTTTACCTCGAAGCGGATCCCCCACTGACGTGTAGGGCGGGGTGTCCGTCCCTGTCCTTGTCCATGGCCCTGGATGGCCTGGCTCTGGCCTGCTAGCGCCAAAAGAATTACCCCGAGGGCGGAGATGAAGAGCTAGGACGGAATAGGCTTAGAAACGCCACCTGGACGCCACGCCACGATCCCGAGATTAAATCTCTAAGCGAGGGGTCTCGCCTGCTCTGGGAAGGGGGATCCTTAGCGCGGGTGTCTGTATGTACACTAAGATATGATCTTCACCAGACCAGAACGTTTTGAGGACGACTTTCGGGCTCACATGAGTGCTTTTTCTCGTTGAAAGGTCTGGGAAAATTACACGTAATTCATGGGAATCGGCTGCCTTGGCGCAAAAAATGGAGCTCCTTTGTGAGAATATCCGTCTCCTCGTAGTACATCACGGGCTGCATTGAATTAGCGTAGTAAATAGGCTTAGTAGTGCTGCCTCATGGAACACAGCACCCGATGACAACCGGGGCCGCTCCAGGCCTCACCAGACATTATTAACTTCATCTCATCTTCGCTGTTTGTTTCTACCCCATTTGGGGGAGAAGGGCGCCAAGGCGCGCTCCCATCCGCCCGCCGCAGGGCTGGGCAGCGTTCCAGGTTGGAGAAAGTTGCAAGAACGGAGGAGGGGCCACCCACCCATCCAACCGGAGAGGTGGCTTTCCGGATGGCAGGACTGGCCATGATCCCTCCCGTGAGCGGAAACGAAACAGGACACTAGAAGAAGGGATGGGGAGGGGGCGTGTGTATGTACTTGTATGTGCGGGCCCTGGCAGGTGTGCATGATCGACCTGAGGCAGGTTGGTGTTCCGGA
This sequence comes from Cephalotrichum gorgonifer, assembly GCA_900312665.1. Classification (NCBI taxonomy): domain Eukaryota; kingdom Fungi; phylum Ascomycota; class Sordariomycetes; order Microascales; family Microascaceae; genus Cephalotrichum; species Cephalotrichum gorgonifer. The sequence continues at coordinate 1,698,974 of ONZQ02000003.1, forward strand.
AGTTGGAAACCGACCGACACCGTGCTGATACATGGCTGGATTATGCCGGAGGGGCCACGGCGACCTCAGGGCAGAGGAGGCGGGGGGACGGAGAGTTACGATGACCCGACGATGTGCGGCTCGGAAAATAGAATGAGGATGAAGAATGGGAAGATGGGCAGGTCTTATGATCTGTGATGTGATGCTGAGATCCCGAGGGGCGAGTCTGAGGATCCTGGATGCTCTTACCAGGAGCAGGAGGAGTAGTTGCTGACAGCGTTTAAAGGGTCTCAAACCTAGTACATGGTCAGGAGGCTGCCAGGTGATATACAGCTGGCAACGGCCGCAGTGAGAAGCTGCATTTGGCCTGTCCTCAAGGTGCCAAGCATTCAGAACTTTGTCAGCCAGGCTCCCTGTCATTAATATTGGAACTTTTTCTGCCGCGCCTTCCAATAGTACTGGTACCAACGCCGAGATATACCGACCGTATTAACATCCCATAGGCACCTTCCAAATTTCCTTAATACCACTCACCACTTGCCCACACTCACCAAATATGACTTTACGATGGCACTCCGTCGTCTGAACCAACATTGGCGGGTGCAAGTATACCCGTACTTCTGGCAGGCGGTCGCCGGACTAGACCATGCTAGCCTGCGGATTGACAGATTGACATGATATATCCACTAATGCTACTCCTTGCTAGCGCCCAGCATGGCGCGCGCTTGGTTCGTCGATCATCCTACTCGTGGTGGTAACAAGGAGAGTAGTCGTACTAATTGCTAGTACTCTGTAATTTGCCCTATTTTCCCGGAGTCCTCCGGCGAGGCAGTAAAAAATACGAGCAAGAATACTTGCTCAAAGGATCGTTGGGTCCCATCCGGAGTGCTCCCGCTCCCTAACTAGCCCGGTGGAGGCGCCCTTGTCTCCATGGACCACATATCCTCGTGGCTTTTCCAGATTGGGGAGATTGGCCGTGGGATGAACCTCCGGAGCACTCCGGGCTGGAACACTCGCTCGTAGTCCCACCTCGGTGATGAGAAACATGCTCGTATACTCGTATACTCGTAAAGGGGGTAAAACGACTAAAAAAAACAAGCTCGTACTCGTACTTGTACGCATGCTCATACAAGCAGACGATACGCACGAACATCATCATGTTCGGAATACTCGGACTTGAACGTACTAGAATGTGAGCTTCCATCACGACTCACCTAAGTCAAACGCCTACTAGTGCGTACCCTAATTGAAGCTGCCAACACCTGCAGGGGGACAAGCGAGCGGGCGAACCCAGGGCATTGAGACGATACTAGTAGTAGGTATCAGTATCCTTGGGGGTATTAATCATCTCGTTGTCATCATCATCGTGTGACGGGGAGGGGTACGGATGGATGGGGACGAGGGGAGGGAGGACCTTGATCTCCCGAGATGCAGATCGTCAAGGTGACATTCGCGCTTGCCGAAGCGGGCACTGCCACAGGCGTTTAATTACTCGTACGCCCACGATGTTGATGGCGTTAGTTGCCCATCGTAGAGTACTCGTACATACAAGCAGGAGTACTCCTAGGTTAGAGGTGCATGAGCAAGGATGTCCACGATCCGCATCTACGTACTCGTAGTACAAGCAGGCGCAGCAGCACACCAAAAGGCCACCTCGACTTGTAAAATATGTTCCCAGAGGGCCCACTAACATCGGATTGGATCTTCGTCCCCGCTGTGGGCCTCTTCTTTCCTGGTTCCCCAGCGACGATCACCCGTGATCCCTGCTATTGAGCCCCTCTAACCGCAAAACGGCTAGGGCAGCAAGAAAGGAGACGGACGGAGGTGGCTAGTGATTGTATGAGAGAACTACTCTCCTCTTACGAGTCAGAATGTCCGCTAATTAGCGTACGAGTAGTCCAAGTAGACTGCCATCACTGCCCCCCTGTGCTCTATTTATAAACCGTGAGAAATGAGGGGGCCCAAAATTAATTACAAGGACTCGTGGCAGCCGTTTGCGGTGGTCGTCGACTAGCAAGGGGAAAGCGCCGTCCGGGTGGATCGAGTGATCGACAATGATCTGCACGGCGATGCACAGTCCAAAAACCATGTGCCGCCACACTCCCGCGCCGTTACCGCTGGGGAAAAGGGGCACCATCACCACCGATGCAACCCTCCCTCACACCCTTTCCAGCATGGAAACAGAGGTTAGGACAATATTCGTGATTACTTTTACATACCTGCAAGCACGGCGACATCAGGATCGCGATAACTTGTAATGGCGGTCAGGGGAAGGAGGTGGAGTGGATGTTCTTTGTTTGCTCCTCCATGTCACGAGTATAAGTAGGGATTAATCATAGGCCCCATTGACGGCCATACGCAATACTTGTACTCGTCCCATGAAAGGACGAAGTACGGAGTACTTGTTTGCTGAGGTCCAATGCGGATCATAGTAGGCCTGCATTATTCCTAGTACTCAGAAATCTCCGCGGAACAAGGGAAGCTGAAAAGACCCTAGCCACTAATACTAATACAACGTATGGTAAGAGGAAGAAAATATGTGACCCACCCTCCTTGTCGCACTCGTACGTACCTGCAGCATCAATGGGAAGGAGACACCCGCCCCTGGGTCAACGAAGCTCTTCTGGCATGGCACATGGAGGTCTACCTTAGTGAGTACTCGTACTGTGGACTAAGACTTCCCTCATTGACATTGTGCAGGTACGGGTAGAAATACGCGAGCCCAATGGATCCCACTTATCGTCTATGTACGAGTACTCGTACATGGATGCGATCACTTCGTCCTGTGTATTCGTAGTAGTACAAATATCCCTCCTCTGGTATTTTGATATGCTTTGCTAGCATGAATGCAACTGCGGGCACGAGTATAAGTACTAATACCTACTTGCCTATCCACAAACGATACGACTTTGTCCAGACCCGTCGTTCGCCCATGACTTCGGGTTGTCCGGCTCCATAACTGGTGCTACAGGGCCATCGCCGATGGAATCGCCGAAGGATTTATTGTTTTCCCCCCGTGCAAGGGCTCATGTTTTATGAGCTCGAAGTGTGTGTGAGTTGGTTGTTCTTAGGCGGAAGCGGTTGGATCGGCGCCATTCTCATTCATTCGCTCGATATTACGTCCGCCCACTTGTCCAAGAAAGTATTGCCGGAATCAATATCGCTTCTGTACAAGTCCGGATATTTTTAACACTTGTCCAAGGAAGTGAACGGCGCCGTCGGGGACCCGCACCCCCAATAATACCCACCGTCTTATAGCACCCGCCCAATGTAACTCGGCACCACGAGGTTTTCCGATACTGCGACGCTGGCAAATCTGGGTCGCGATTGGGGTGGGGAGGTTTTCTGGAAGCCAATGACGTAGAATCTCCAGTTTCGGCCGGAGTACTCTCCCGATACAGACAGTACTCGGCCGGTTTATGATGTGTCGAAGTCTGGACCGTGGTCCAGTACGACGCTCTAGGTGAGGCGAGAGAGGGGAAAA
>ONZQ02000003.1:1702518-1765411 GCA_900312665.1 Cephalotrichum gorgonifer
TGGGGTCAATGGGGCCCTGTTGCCGAACGCTTCTGTGGAGGAGTCAGGGGGTGTCTCTTCGTGTTCGTATTAATAGCGGGTTTCTGGATGGATACTAATGGCTGGGGAGCAAGCTACGAGTGCTGGTGCGAGTACATGGTTAGTAGGGAGTTTATGCCCACCAGACGAGGCGATATCACACAGTTCAAGTACTCGTCCTTGGTGGCTGAGGTTCCACTCCTAATGTCGGTCATATCCTAGCAAGTCACTTTTCCTTGTTTGGAAGAGCTACCAACACAAGCACTTGTAGAAAGACGAGCTGTCATGCGGGGGAGGAGGGATCACCGGGCGATCATCCTTATCCCCGGGCGACGACAACGTTTACGAGCATTTGAAGCAGTGCAGAGTGGTCGAACCTGTTATAAGCGCACGAGCACAAGTACAGGCGTCGTAAGTTTGCGGATCTAGGTACAGTACGTGGAGCTGGAATGCATGTCTCTGTCTGTCGGGTACAAGGAGCCTCGGAGAGGACGACGAATAGTTAGTACAGAGCACCTTCCCTGCCGAAGAGTACTCATCTTCACAGAAGCGTGCCCTCGTGGACGGGGAGTGGGAATTAAAAATCGAGGAAGAAAAGCTGGCACACACCTTTTGCGGTGTACCGTATCGTACCTTAGCGGTGAGCGAGTTCCTCCCAAAGCCACATCATCTCCACAACAGACAAAAGGGGGCAACACCTCCGACCGGGAGCGACGTTGGAGAGGACGGACCACCCTCGCGTCCAAGTGGTCCCAGGTTAGTCGCCAAGAAAACCCTGGAACGTCCTCTCTCCCCATCCCAAGTCGCATTCAGGGGCTCGCACAGACTTACACCGGGCCCCCTCAGGTCAAGGCACGGGGGCAGCGCACGGACGCCAGGAGATCGCAACGGTGATGCAGATGTTGGGAAGAACATTGGGCTTATGCGTACCCGAGCGCCCCCCCTTACATATTACTAGTGCCGTGTCCTCGCTTACGGCTTTGACGCCGAGAGCCGTGCATCTCTCCCACTCGGGGCCGGGGAATATCTATCTTGCACGTTACGAAGGGGTCTCTAGTGGCTCGGAAGGGGAAAATTGCCACTTCCGGTCGGTCTGGTTGAGTGTCACCCCGCTGTCTCACTAGTACTTGTCCTCTCCACGGTAACTCGTAATTCGTGACTCGCCCTGACCTCTCATGCCAGATGTAGGAGCACGCACGATACCCAGTGCTGAAAGATCTCCCCTGCCAAAAAGGGCAAGTCGAAGGGGGGTCTTTACCTAGCTTTTGTCAGTGGGTATCCTTAAAAACTCTGGATGTAGGTTTTACTCGACTCTGAGATATGAGCATCACATGGAAGCATTCATGTTCATCTCAGTACTCAGCAACCCCACGCTCCTCCAAGTACCGAGTTAGTAGGGCAGAAGCCCGCTCCTTGGGTACACGCTTGTACCGCGGTAGTTACACCGGCGCCCTCCCATGGACAGGTAGTCGTGCTATTGCTGGTAGCGAGGCCTCGTGTTGCGTGGTCGCCGGCATGGACCACCAGAGAGGAAAGGAACGCCCCAACCCCATTCCAAGTGGAGGAGGGGTAGGAGTACGAACGAGCATGGCTATCCATGTAAGGTTCAAGCATTAAGCGGTGACATCAATCCTCCGAGTACAAGGGGGGAATCGGGATGTTATCCTCCCCGGGTCAAATCCAGAGCATGATCCATCGCCAAACCCACTCAATTGCTCGGAGGGAGTGATGTTACTTGTGCTCCTCAGCCTCTCGCCAGTCGAAAGCTTCGCAAATCCTTCCCTATTATGGGATCTAGAAATAATCCCCACCACGTCCTGATCGCCCAAGACCGTTATACCACCTCCCCACAAACATTACATCGAGAAGAACAAGCCTTCCTTCACCCCTTTCAACCCCAGTCAATGGGTCTGAGGTCGTCTTGCCCCCCTGCCCCCTTTCGCCACAAGTATTCCCTTCCCAGGCATCACCGCTGTACGGCGGTGAAACCGTTGCGGTGATCCTCCCGGATTGGCGATCACTTTTGCTTCTGGGATTGGTCTATGGGGGCACTCCCCCCTTAGAATGCTACGCTACGGATCCATTCGAGTACTCTTTGTAGTTACCGTCCGCTGCTTCCAGCAAGAGCTCACGGTCTGCTTCAGGAAACCCCACCCAGGAAAGATTTGGTCCTCCGGCTGGCAGTTGTGATTGCGCGGCTCCCTACTCCTCCGCAGACCGCGCCCTCGGAGTAAGCTACGAAATGAGTATTGACCGTTCTATGACGTCCGAGTACTCGTAAGCGAAACAAGACCCAGCGGTGAGCCGCCGTCGAATGAAATCAGGTTCACGACCGGTCTGGGCCCCCTTGATCACTACTTCGCCACTCCGCTCGGGCGAAAAATGTCCGAACAGCCCCGTGCAGATATGTCAGATATGTCGTCGAAGTCCCTAAGTCAGGCCGAACGTGCTCGAGGGAAGTAGCCTGGGGGACCGCCAACGGACCGCAACGAGGCAAAATGGCCGGCGACCCAAACTACTCGTATTCGTTATTGGTCTCTGTAGGAGAAGAGATCAGCTGCGGCACTGGAGCGCCACTATTCGTCTCCAGAAGACCAGGAGGGTAGGCAAACCGGAGAAGAGAGTGCCTTTTATACACCTTTGTTAGACCGTAAGCCTCGAATGATGGGCTGTACGTGTACGGATGAGTGACGAACACATCTCTTCGTTGGGATGATGGCCGTATGTTGTGCTCAGTCATCCTCCATCAACCCCTACTCTTCGGTAGAACAAAAACGACCGTTTATTTCCATCGACTGAAGCCTCGTTTGGCCCGGCTTTCTCGGCTTCAGGAACGAGGTGGCGCATCTCAAATGCTCTCCGGACTGCGGTCTTATTCATACCCTCCATGATCCAGTTGCTAGCATGGCCTTGAAAAGAGTGAGACGGTCGTTATCTCTCGCGGGGTGAATGACGCCGGCTTGTATTGCGCCCTATATCCTCATCCACACCCGGTTTCGCCGCTCGACGAGATCCCGGCCCCCCGAAGCCCTTCACTAATGCTCATGAAGCCCTGAAACACCCAACCCAAGTATCAATTCCCAGATTCAACATTCCAGGAAAGGGAGTCCGCCCACACCCTAAACCGAATAGTGAAATCGCTCTGAACACCCCCTCCCCAGGGTCGGAGCCACTTACCCAGGACCAGTAGTCTACATCTCCCATCCGAGCTTCAGCTTTGTCTACCAAAGAAGATGGATCGCAACCTGAATCCGCCCAACACCGGTTGGATGCCACTGCGGCCGGGTGCCATCATGCCGTAGGATACCCATTGTATCAAAGGAATGCACGAACGCCTCTGCCTTCTTTTCGGGGTTTCTCGCCTCCTTGGCGATGGCGCCCTGGGCGATCGTATTCTCGAAGTACTCCGAGCTGAAGTACTTGTGAGCTAGGTGGACCTCCGCGGTGAATTTGGTGTTCCGTACGAAGTTATTGCCGAACTGGTAGAAATCTTGCCAGATTCTCTAGGAACGGAGTTACCACCGGATGTTAAGAGTCTAGGTTAGAGTGGTCATACCATGATGGCGACCCGGACATCTGGCCAGATCCCGGGGACAACTTGGATGAGACGTTTATCAGGCTCGACGTGGGCGGCTACGGGCACATCGGTTGCTACGCTCGTGCCAAGGTTGATAATGACGAGATTGGCGACCTGCGGTCTGTTGCTTGCTGAAATCCCAGGGCTTGGGCTCGTCTTGTTCTAACTAGGTCAGAATTGCGGGTCTTGACGTACCTCCCAACGCCTCCCGAGCGCGCCGACTTGTGTCAACCGTATAGAGCCACTGGTGGCTCATCCCTTACAGTTTCCCTAGCAGTCCTTGCCCGAAACATAGATATCCAGAACCACTGTATGGAATACTCTGTGTCTCCGATGCCCCGTCCAACACCCTAAGCGATCCCAGCGAGCGCTTCATGCGAGGTAAACATGCTCGTGGAGAGTGTTCCCAATGGACTCAATGTTCCGTGGATATGAAGGCAGCTTGACTAGCTTTTAGCCTGCGGCGATGTAAAGCGTGCCGATTCGGGCGCCGCATCCCCTGTTTGTTGTCCTCATTTCGAACATGTGAGGAGAGGTTGGGCTAGCTAAATTGATCCTTCTGTCTCAGGGTTGATGAAGAGGTGCGTCGCGCTGGCTGTGACGTTAGTGAACATCCAGTCTAGCTACCCCTCTGAGGTGGCAGGCGACGAGAGTCCGGCCGATGGAGAGATCTCCGAACGTGATGACAACCATATCGCCCGTGGATCCAACGTGACACCCAGGTTTCCTGGGAGTCGTCCAAGTGTTCAAGACGCAGTGAAAGACGCCACAACCACGGTCCCTCACTACTTCTCTCCGGGAGATTTTCTTCGAATCCCACTGAACTATGTAATGAATTCACCCCCCATAAGCATCACTCTAGTGGCGGTACAGAGCAATCTGAGGCTATAGACGACGGAGGGAAGTCACATTTTGGAGGGAGAGACGGCGATTTTCTGTAACGAGAGGCCAGTGTGAGGATGGAGAGTGGCTGATTCCAGGAGACACACGGCTTTAAAGGGCGTAGTCAGGACCTAAATCCACTTGAGGTCTTCGCAACAAGAGCAGAAGTCGTATCATTCGTGTATAAGAAGGGGACAGACACCTTCAGTAACGTCGCGGGAACTGGGGGAATGGAGAAAACGATCCCCCCGAGGTTGGAAGAAAGGGTATCCCGTTTCCGGCCAAAATTAGATTGTATATCAGTCCAGTCCGGATAATCAGGCGTCCTTGAATTTCGGTTCGGGGGAGATTATAGGGACCTGAGAAACTACCGTCCGAGAAGTTCCGCGTTAGGTGCTTGCGATGGAAGTCGAGAGGAACTGTTCTCCGCTTGGATCCGGAGATCGATGAGGCGACGAGTAGATCCCGCACCTTCGGTGGCCTGTTTTATTGGGGTATACGCTATCTCCTCGGCGGACAAAGGGGAAGTCATTGAAAAACCGGCCAGTCTCCTGCCTTGGCGGTTCGACGGCTCAAAGGGTTAGGATTTTAGTGAGAGGTGTACCGTGGATAAAAACGTAGCTGAGTTCATCCAAGAAACTGGTGTGCCTCTGAGGGCTGCGGTGCATGGGACCTGGAGGGGCACATGGTGTGACAGAGATACTCCCAAGGTTGCATCCTTCGCCCGGGCTGGGTCTGGTGGTAACATATTCACGCTAGAGTGCGCAGAACCGGACCCGGAGGACATAATGGAGCACGGAGGCGCTGCAACGGTATGACGCGTTCGCATTCCCAAAGGCCGTGGTGGCAGGGGCTCGGTGCAGGGTCCAGATCATATGGCGTCCAGAGAAGGCAGCTCGTTGACAGTGCTCCTGTGATCCGACTAGTCGGGGCGGCGGAGGACGACCGAGAGCGCTCTGCAACCCCACCAGGTCCGAGTCGGGTAACGTCTCCGGAGATGATGGAGGAGGGATGTTCGCCAAGGCGGGAGGCAGGAGTCGAGTAGCGGGGCTTGGCCCTTCGGGCGTTGAAAGGGTAGGATGATAGGGTCTCGAAGACGCCAATGAATAATAGAGAGATGAGTATATCCGTAACCGTGTATATAAGTATCTATTGCTCGTGCACGTGGTCCAGTTTTCCCGCTAGTTGGTAGGTCCTAATAGGATGGAATGTCCGTAAGAGGATCGGGGTGCCGTCTACCAGCGGAGAGGTACGGTAATACTTACCCCGGTCTTCATTGGGTCGTCTGCCCTATGCTGGGCTGCATATCATCGACTGGTCCCGACGGACTTGCAGAAAGGTTGTTTCCATCCATCTTGCCTGAAGACCAGAGTGGGGTGCATCTGGGCGGGAGCACGGAATGTGCAATCGGGATCCGCCGGCCTAACGCTAATGTAGTTGGTGCGGGATGGAGATGGTGTGGTGGCTCCTTCCGTTGCTTATGTTTATCCCGCTGAGCCGAGGTGCTATTCGATAGACTCGCACCATTCCGCCGTCTCTCGCCGGAGTTGTGGGAACTTATGTACTACGCCTTTCCCGGATCATCATCTCCGATGTCTCAGATGGAAATGGAAGGCGCAGGAGAAGCGGCACTCTTCGCGTTCTCGTACGACGAATGTGGGAAACCATGGGCGCTTGGGTAGCTTGCACTTGCCCTCGAGATTTGGTTGGTCCTGCCGTCTCTATCAGGAGTGTACTTGTACTCGTAAAAGTAGAGCACACAAGCATCCTTTCTAGGTGTGTGATCACCAGTAGTACCCGTACTTGTATGGGACCAAGCGGCACTCCGTTGCACCTTCCCCTCACGCCGATATCAATCTGGGCGACCGGGATCCTGGTCATCTGCTCCCTTCAAAGTGACTGTACTCAGTCCAAGCGTGTGTGCTTCTATAGACTCCCTTCCCTAGTAAAACCACTTGTGTCCCTCAAGCCCAGGCTAGTTAGCTCATATCACATATTTCCTCGTTCTTCAAGGGGTAACAAAAAGCGGGATAAAAGAAATTTGTCTCTGAGAGCCCTCATTTTCGGTCGTAAGAGATTTCCCAGGATTGGAAGCAAGGGTGAAAGCTGGTGTTTCTTTAGAGATTACTTTAACTCGTCGGAGGTGAGGATTAGCGGCCCTCATGCTACCCCCCACTCCCCCGCTTCCAGCAAATTCCCCTCTCAAGGAAGCTGGACACCATCATCACATCGAATCTGAGAGCATCACGGGATATGTGGTTCCATCATGGGCAAGCAATGGTGTGCTCCACAGACCCGAGGCTCTTAACATGTCACAGCAATCCCCATAACACGCCCACCCATATTAATGCTAGCCCGGCGAGTTCCAGGACGACCGTCTTGGAAGGGTGATATGGATCAACGGAAAGCTAATATATCGAGAGTGGTTACAAACGGAGGGAGGGCCACTCTCCTATCGGGTCGCACATACCATGACGGACTCGGTGTTCCCGCTTATGACCCCTCCTTCATACAAGACAATGTACTTACACGCAGAAACCTGCAGCTAACAGACAGACATCTTTCGGGTCGTCTGGGTCCTGTCTCATCTTGGGCATTCTCGGCTTATCATTGGCACACCCGCCTTCGATCCCACCACCACCACCACCACCACCACCATCATTGTCTTCTAGCGCCCTGATGCGGGAAGCTGGAAGACGACCTCGAGAGTCTGTGTAAGTAGTGTCCGAACAGGAGCACCGTACTTCCCCTCCAAACGTTGTGCTGAGAGGGAAGACAACCTGTGTCCACCCAAATCGCCCCCTGGTACCACATTGTTCCTCGACAGACGGGTGAGGTTTTTTTTCTCCTCTCTATTCCTTGAATTTATCAGATAGATCTGTCATTTGAGCCACCCGAGGTGAGCTCTGAGCCGGGAAAGTTTAGGAAACCCCAGTTTCCCTTGGCCCAGCCTTTGCTCTGGCTGATCCGGAGGGACGGGATTTTATTAACGCGACACCAGCCAGGGTGAGTCGGTGTTGTTGACATTATCGCCCATTTCCTCACCGCGAGATTTCTCGAGGTCAGGGTGGGACTGGGAGAAGCACGACAGTGGGCGGGTTCCTGGTATCACCAGGATACCGGATACCAAGGCGTTCCCCATTCCGACCTTCCACCCTCCGTATACCTCTTTGTCCCCTTCTCCCCCCGGTCTCATCAGCTGAGTTTTGGGCCTGGGGTCTCTCTTATTCCCTCAATCCCCTCAATCCCCTCAATCTTGTTCGGGCGCCCGCTCCTTCCCCTAGCAGCATAGCGCGCTCGTGTACTTTCCTAATTCTCGACGACACGGGACTAGGCATGCTAAGAGCCGACTTCGACACACCGAGCAGCCAAACGAGTAAAATAAAGAAAAGGGTAAAGAGAGTGGGAAGGCAGCCAACAGCTGGTCGCAACAAACTAGAATTCTAGTTCAAGCGGAAGACATTTGAGAGCGCGACCGCATACAGAATACAGTGTCGAGTAAGAAAAAGGGGACGCGGGAAATCCACGAGAGTTGAGCTCGACCTACGAAAACGTCGACCGAAATCTTCCACCTCCAATTCCCCCGCGACTCTACCCCTGTCAGGCATTCGCTCCTCCGAGCTTCAAGCCCAATGCGATAACCTGCACCATCTCCTCGATACCATGACGCCCTGCGTGTACCATTCGCCGAGAGAGAGGCCATCACAACCACCATTCAATTCCTATCGACCGCTCATGTCATTCGTCGCCGTCTTCGAGCCCGACGCTGTCGCCATACCCGATCTGAGAGCACCCCGTACCTCGCTCATTCCGGTCCCACGCTAGCACTTCGGGGTCTCAGCTCCATAATCGAAGTCGCCGAACCCCCGACTACTCCTTCCGCCGGCCGTACAAATCAATTCCCACAAGCTCCCCGTTTTCCGGCCCCCCGACGCGACGCTACATATCTCTCCGCCTCCCGAAGAAGCTCTCCACGTCCTCAACGACTGAGAGACCGGCATCCCGCCCGCCCGGGTGCGAGCGGCCTGTGCTTCCACCTCGGCCCCAGGCATCTCGCCAGTCGCGCGCCGCCACGCCTCTTGCTGCTCAGCTCGGCAGCCCACAATGCCCAGCTCCTCGGCGCAAGGAGTGCCCGACTCTCAATTAGGCTTGACAGCGGAGGAGGTCCAGCTGCTACGCCAGGGACAGGCCGCTCTCGGCAACGGCTCGAGCTCCTCCCGTGCCGCCAGCAGGGCCTCCAGCCAGGGCGTGCTCTTACTAGACAGCTCGTCGCTGGCCCAACTATCCCGCTACTTCGACAGCCTGATGACCCAGGTGCAGAGGCGGATCGAATACCTAAGCGAACAGAGCACGATGTTCACCGAGGCTCAGTACAACCGTGCAGACGAACTGATCGATGCTGCCGACGCCGAGATTGCCCGGTTCCACGATATACTACGGCAACTTGATGAGCTTGAAGAGGACTTTGACCGGATCAGCAATATAAGGGAAATTGTGCGAGGGTATCGAGCGAGGGTCGAAGCCATGGAACGAGATCTCGAGAGTAGCGGAGGGTCGAGCAGTCGGCGGAACCACGAACATCACCACCGCCACTCGTCATCGTCACATAAACATTCTAGTTCGAAGAAACATAAACACTAATCGAGCCCCGGCGCCGCTAGTGGTTACGCTGCCACTACTATTACATCAACGCCAGTCGTGGTAGTCGGTCCGGCTAGTACGACGGTTGATCCCCCTAGGAGCAATCTGGATAGCAGCACTAATGTCCAGGCTTCTCCCTTGGTGACCCTAGTCGGCAACATTGGCGCGGGAGCGACAGCACCGTTTGCGCTTTCGACGGCCTGGTCGTTCATTTTGCTCTGTACCAACACATGCTTACACGCAGCAAGCATATTGAGGACCACTCATTCTCCCCCTCCTCTCTGATAGCCCCTCCTTCACGACACGATGTTCATGTATCTCCCCAAACTAGGGGTTTGTTTTATTCTCTTCTTCTTTGTCCTTTGTTCATGTTGTTCGGTCGGCGGTATATCTTGCGTTTCAAAAAAAAGATCGATGAGCCTCGCGGCTAGGCAAGATGGAAATTTGCCTCACGGCTCGGCTGGTATCTTGTCATTTTACATTCTTGTCACTTTTATACTCTTCTTGTCAGTACTATTGGAGCGGCTGTTTTATATTCGCCCCCCCTTTTCACTGGTGGCACTACGGATTGTCTTTTTTTGCTGTTTGTGTGTTGATGATGGCGTTGGAGGCCTGATGAAGTCGTCACGTTTCCCACGCCGTTAGCTGGTGGGCTCTCTAAACCCGCCTAGACTGATGATCAACGCGGCTTGTTCGTTTCTTTTTTAAAGTTCCTATTTATGTTTGGCTACTTTATTACGAAAAGGAAACTCGACTTCTCTTCTTTTTTATGTTTTGGTTCTTAAGAATGGATACCACGTCTCACGGCGGCGGCAGAAAGGTACGGCGGCTATGTCTATTTCACGAGGAGCAGCGGACAGACGGGCAGTTGGTTCGCATCATGATTAGCCTTGGGTCCGAGGCAGTTTCAAATGCTAAGAGCTTTTGATCCGAGTGGCTTGGCTGTTCTTTAAATCCCCTGTGCTGATACGACCCTGATCTGGAGGTATATTGGATGATGGCGATGGTGGAAAGGTGGGAATGGTTCGGAGCATGTGTTGTGAACTTACATCTGTATCAGCCTCTTGGGCAATGGCAAGGCGAATAGGGGTCAGCACTACGACGTTTTCACAGTGGTTCAAACTTGGCTCAAGGCCCATATCAGATCAGAAGAAATCTTGTTCGCATTATTCGCCTTACCTCTCTATTGCCTGATAACTAACTCCCACCCAAAATCGGCGTTTCCCTCTCTCATATGGTCTCACCCCAGAAAAGGGAAGCTTGTGCCCCCCGGTTGGCTTCGGCTCCAAATCCCCCCTTCCTCCCCTACCATTATCTTTCGCTTCCTTCGTCTCCAAATACCCCTTTCTCCCTGCCATACCACCAAACTTCCCCGGGGTTAATGGTTGAAGATGCTTAGGACGAAGTCGCCTGTCCCCCGTGCTCCTTCGAAACCCCTTTCGAAGCCCGTCTCCGGCTCGGAGTCAGTCCGGCGTTGGTCGTTTGTCCCCCATCCAAAGCCTTCTCGGCCTCGGAATCCTCTTCATCGTCCGTAGGGGGACCCATGTTCGAAACCTGCAACTTCTCCATGTTCACCACAATCTCCGTGAGAAGATTAATCTTCCTCTCCATCCCCTTCAGGACAGGGACCAAGCCGTGCAGGAGCTGATAAGCCCTCCTCATCCCCGCCACGAGCTCGTCCCACTCCTTGTCCTCTTCCTCGCAGCGGCAGTCGTCACCGCATTCGCCGTCGTCATCGCCCCCCTCGAGGCTCGCGTACTTGTCTCTGCGCAGAGATCGGCGGACGCCGGAGAACTTGGCGCGGATACCACTCATCGTCACGTTCTTTTGTGTTTTTTGTCGGTTCGGTGGTTCCTGCTTTTTGGAGAGGGTTGTAGGTGATGATATGATGCGATGCTTTTATATCGCCTGAGGGACTTGGGTTCTTTATTTGGGAGGCAGGTGTGACTTCGGCAGCGAGATTCTTCGTGTTGCAATGGTTATAATGCAGTTCTTGGGTAGGTAATGGTAATAAATGTGCAAGAAAAAAAAATGAAAAGTTCGAGGATCGTGCGGCGCTTGAGGATATATACATACTGGAGCCTCTCTTCCCTCCTTCCTTCTTTGCTGGTATAGAATTCACTGGAACTGGTTCACCTACTTCTCTGAGAATCATTCACAGAATCGTTCACTTCATATGCCTGTTCTCTGAGAACCGTTATATTCGCCACATATGGTGTGGTGTGCTGATCCCAGGACTATTCACGGCTCAAAGTCCTTCCAGATTTCTCCAGTACGTATGAAGCAATTCAAGGCTTTTTTTATTCATGTCGTATCATCCCTTGACCTTGGAGCTACTCACCACTCAGAATGCTTCTAGGTAGCTCCGGTATAAGTGAGGTCATTCACTCATCTCGTTTGCACGGCACTACCACGAAGCATCTGGCCATCTGGCCCAGCACAACCCGCTTGCGTCTAGAGAATATATCTAACCCGGATCAGTATTGATAGAATAATAGAGTATAGCATAATGAGCCTACGGCTTTCCGTCGCTTCAGTAAGTTTCTCTAGAGGGGAGGCCGCAACTTACATTCATCCATTGAGATATCTCCCACTACACAGTCGTCTATATCAATCCCCATCAAACTACGATACTATGTCACTATTCATCACAGATGCAGCTATAGCTATCTACCTCATCTGCATCTAAATCTTCAAGGTCGCGAGGTAATAAGATAAAATACAGTAAAACTAGATAAAATGACAAACAATATTAAGGCCGGGCATCTTCTTCCTCTTCCTCATCGCCATCAGAAATCCACCGTCCTCCGCGCAGTCGCCGATGATGCCATCCATCTCCTTCTCCACATAACACTCTACCTCTCCCCCTCACCCACCGCCTCCTCACCCGCCTCCGGGATCTCATACACAGCGCTCCCCGAAAACACTCGTGGCGGCATGGCGGGACTTCAAGGATCCTGTGAGCTCGATCTCCTCCAGGCAGCCTGGGTGGTGAACGACACGTGGTGGGCCGTCTCCAACGCGGGAGGCGACGGGTTCGTTGCTAAGGAGGAAAGGCGGGAGAGCAGCATTTTTGCCGGGCTCCCTCGTGACGGCCTTCTTGGAGTATGCCGGCGGGTCGGTGCGGGGGTCTACACGCATTAGCTCGTGAATCCTGGGTTTGTACTGGCAGTCGGCGGAGTGTGGCTTGCAGAGGTTGGAGTTACTGGAATCATTCATGGCATCACTAGGCTCTCCCACTTGGCTTAAAGTATCTCCTCCAAGGGTAGCAAGGAGGAATACGTTCAAGCATGCTAGAATAAATGAAAAGTACATCGGCAGTGGTAGATTTCGAGTGAATGTACCGTTAAATATGTCATGTTGGACGGATGCAAGTGCTCTTGTAATACAGCAAGGAGTTCCAGGAGGGACTTGGGGCTATCGAGGAGAGGGGCCAAAGAGTCGAGACGGCTCTCTTAGTCACTAATACAACCGTCCTTCTCTGGTAAGCGAAACCTTCCAGTTACCACCCTTTGGCGTCCCCAGGTATGTAATCTCCCCGAAGCCTCCCACAAGTGCGGGCGAATACTTATAAGTCATCGACCAAGACAAGGCTGCTATTGCGACGATCCCAAGGCAAGAGTACCACAAGAACGGTGAGGCACCGGAGAAGCGCGGGTAGCCAATATTCCCTTACTGTGCATCGGAAATGACCGCACGGGAGGGATGGAGAGAGGGGGAGGGGGCGGCTGCGCAGACACAAATTCTTCGGCATGCCGACTGCCTGGTCCTCCTGGGGCACATGCCCGGGCCGAGTTCGAAGAAAAAGGGCTAATCAGCAGGGCCATCCGACAGATCCCGCTTGCGTCTTACGCAACGCCCGCTGCTCCTCGCGCTCCCTTGCTTGTTTGGATAGCGGCAACAACGGCCTGGTGCAGCAGGGGGTAGCCGTGGGAGCCATGTGTGGCGGTGAGAGAAGTGAGTGCGCATGCTTTCCCTCTCTCGGCCGAGATCTTCACTTCCTCAATTCGAATAATATTGAGAGGATAGAGTACAATCACCTTTGACTTTGTACGATGGTGGAACCACCACCCCTCCCTCTCGGACTTGATGTCGTACAACTCCGGAGTGCTCGTGCAGGTAATTAGATAGGCAGCTGGGGTCCGCCGCCCCCATGTCATGCAAGCGTAGCCGAGATGTGACGAGAAGGAGGCCCGGTGAGTGGTTAATGCAGCTATGCCTGCCAGGTGAGAAACCATGGCAATCCGATGCCACGGTAGCACATCATCTTCCCGTGCGTCCCAGGGCCCTGGTGTCCGGTTTTAATGACAAGGATTCCAGGGCAGGCTGCCTCCCCCTTCTTCCTCGTCGGGACTTCTCGCCAGAGAGGGTGCATCTTGGTTCCTAGGTCCCGGATTTTGTGTCGCGGGGACCAGGCCGCAAACAAAGCCAGCTGGCGAGAGGGAGATAATAATATGTACTTCTGTTTCCGGCAGGCTGGGAAGAAAGGTATTTGAGATCTTCCGTATTATGCATGTCCTCGGCATAAGCACTGATGTGACCTCGCAACATGACCATCCGAGGAGCCAACCATCTGCGAGGGTATCATGAGAAACTCCTTTTCCTCGTCGGGGCTCTCCTGGTCCGGGCAGAGCAAACTTTTGAGAGATTGGAGGCTTGACGTTGGCGTATCCACTCGCGTTACCACCTCAGAGAAATAGCAGGGATAAGCAGTGGGTCTTGAAAACGTCTGAAATCCTTACCATGAGAACGCATGAGCAACAAGTAACTTAATATACGAGGAAGCGGCCCGGCAGGCTGGGGGGCTATTCCAAAGACGGAAAGGTCGAGAGGTGCTGACCCTCGTCCGGGTTTTCGGACAGGAGCACGGAAGTCAAATAAGAGTGGGTTTTCCCGTTTCTAGGGGAAATAAGCTTTCGGGACCTTCTGAGATCGACGCTAGTCTTCGCGCTGCCATAAATCCAAGCCATGGATCAGTTGGCGTCAACGGATCCTCGTAGGCTAAGGAAGAATGGAAGCAAGGGGACAGCACTCTGGGGCGAAAAAAAAAACGTGGGCGGAATACTTGTATTCTGCAAGTCATGAGCCAGCCATCATTGGTCGTAATTTGCTGTCCCTGGTAGCTAGGAAAACAAAAGGTCGTGTAACGCAGCACCGGAGATACTGTGCTGCTTAATCCGTGAACGGCAGCAATTAGATCTCAGAGGTGACGGCTGCTGCCATGGGAATACCGAACAGCTTGGGCCCGAGTCATTGTCACCCTCCTCCCCGCCTCACCCCCCCCCCTTTCCCCCTTGCCCCTTCTTACCTCTAGGAATGCCTTCCTGGCTGCAGCCTCCGTGCCACCTTTCCGGTGGTGGAGGGTAGATGGAGTGGTCGTGTAACTCGACCCGGTCCTGGCCCTTTTTACATTCCTGTATCCAGCAGCGTCGGTGTACATTGTGATCCCAGGCCATCTGGAACCAGCAACCGCGACGACGATCGTCTCCGAGAGCGAGTAGGAGGGATACCAGCTTTGTGTGTCCCTTCCGTCGTCGTTCCGTTGACGTTCCATTCTCTTCCCTCTGTGTGTGTGTGCGGGGGTGCAGCGGCCAGTCACCCACTCTCGTTCCAGCCATCTTGTACTCGTAATTTCAGAGCTCTTTCCTAATCCTCCCCCTCGCAGAATGGCGGATAGAAGTATGTATAAGTACAACCGCATCACCCTCGACGCACCCGAACATGTGGGGCAAACCAGAACGGCATGGGCATCGATCCATGGCTTCAGGGAGCACCTGCCAATCTATTAAACCCCCGGCGTCCATTTATGCCCTAGGTACCTGGCATCCTGCGCAAGTGCTTGTATACAAGTATGGATACGAGTATATCCGGATGTGGCCTGCGGAGGTGTTGTCACCCCGCCACCCCCCACCATAGTTATGTACAAGTGGGCGGACGATATCTTCCTCGTTGAGTAGCATTAAAAGGGCCACAATGGAACCCCATGCCATCCCTAGATACCGCAAAGCTCGACCTACGAACAAACGGGTGGTATGTACAAGTACTTAACTAGCGCGCCAGGCAACCACCATCACTTTGGGTCGCGACTGTCGAGTCTCCACTCATTAGACAGGAAGATGGGGAAACAGCGGCGATGCATTGTAAGAGGCAAGACCTAACTGGTGCAGAAACGTGATGTACTACAAGTCAAGATACACGTATGTATACGTCTTTCGCCTAGCACAATGGGTTGTTTCGATTTACACCCGGAGTCCCGTCACACGATCCATACAATGACGAGTTTGGGTGGGCCGCAGCTGCCTCTGTGTAAGGCATAGTTCCTGTGGCTTGTTCCACTCGCTCCTTCCCATCGGTAATTTCCTTACACGGGTAATGTGGACACGGAAGCAGCACATGTGAAGGGATGAAGGAAGCAATATCAATAAACTGCAGCCAGACCATTCACCTCCAAGTCGATCACACTCAACTCATGCTTCAGTTGATCCACTTGACGCATCTCATCCTTCAGCCCTCGCGGATGCGGTTGGCGGCTATTCCGCTCCACTAAGCTTCCTCACCCCGTTCTCATTCTCTCACCCCGTCACAACCCCCTACAACGGATTCCTTCCCTTGTCATTCATCTCGCCTCACGCCCGTGTACTTGTGACAACCAATCTCCTCAGGCCGCCAGCGCGCCAAGAGATGTTCCCCACAGGCCTTTTGGTTGCCTGAACTGTTCCATGGGGACAATGCAATATACTTACCGGTACGAAATACTCGAAGCGAGGCGTGAAAGGCCGCCGGTCTAGCCTTCGCGCCGAGTCCATCTAATATTTATCCCTCCAAGCCCAGCCCAGGGGGCTGTCCCGGTAGTCCGGTAACCAATGCTACCGGGATCTGACTGACTGCCGCATGCCGTACTTGTACGGCAAAGGATCCAAGCATACAACCGTCGAGGAACAACGGCCCTTGCCCTTCATGGAATTTTCCTTTATTGCTCCCTCCTCCCTTGCATCGAGCTGACGGTTCGCCTGTCCATGTTCTTCGGCTCCTTCCATTGAATAACTGCCGTCTCGCCTCGTCTCGTGGGCACGGCGGCTCTCACCCAGAGCTCACGAGCACTTACAAGCTGAGCTGCCAGTGTAACAAACAGACTACATGCGGCCACTCGAGTCACACGCGCGCGACTGAACCCTTCTCCTCGACAGGTCCCTACTTCTCCTCATAGAATATGAACCACTACACTAGAGCACCTCCACCTCCACCTCTCAGGCCTCTGGGAGATCCTTTTTCTCCCCTCAAGGTTGAGCTTCTAAGCAACGGTTCGGAAGCCTCATCGACTCAGCCTGAGTTTGCCATAAAGCGGAGAGCGCCAATTGCATGTCGGAGGTAAGCAGAATTGGAATACATATCGAGCACCCCGTCTCCGCAGTATGGTGGCACGCGTGGCGGTCACTAAAGCATGTCTATGGTCACTTACACGTCCTACTACCACCAGGTGCCGTCGCCACAGAACCAAGTGCGTTCATGAAAAGGCCAACCCGCCCTGCAATTCTTGCCGGGATGCGGGGCTGGGTGCGGATGGATGGTAGGCAGCTCCACATATGGAGTAGCTCGTGCTTTGTCCTAACTCTAAGTAGCCATTTTCCCGTGCGTGGTCAAGCCGACAGTGATCGAGACTACCGCCATCCCCGTGTACGCGCGGACCGGCAGGCGAAGAAAAACTCAAACAAGATCCCGCGAGATGTCGTGGGCTCCGGGATTGGGGTGTCCGGGACCTCAAGCGAGTGGGATCTTCTGCCGCCAGTATCCGAGGTCATTGAGAGTGTTGATTCCTTTAGCCGTCATTACTTCCAGTTAAGCTTCATCTCCAAGAATCGCTTCATTTTCAGGCTCCGCGAGGACCACCGTTCCGTTAGCCCGTTCCTGCTCCTGAGCATTCTCAGCATATCCGCCAGGCTCACTCCATCTCTGGTCCGTCGGTTTGGCTCTGGCCCTAAGGCATCCGAGGCGTTCATAGAGCATGCTACTCAGCTCTCTGCGAGAAAGGTCTATGAGCGTCCGAGCTTGGAGGCTTGCCAGGCATTCTATCTTCTTGGGATAGCGCAACAGCGAAGTGGGTGGAAGGAGTTGAGTTCTGTGAGTCATGACTTATCTCTTATAGCCACTTGTAAGTGTAAGCGTCCTAACGCGCAGCAGATGAACATGGCAATCTCCATCAGGCTGGCAGTCTTGATGGAACTTCATCGGGAGAGTGCCTATGCTATTAGCAATCCTAGCCGAGAGCAGATTGTCGTAGCTGAGTCAGCTCGGCGGACTTTGGTATGAAAGTCCCCCGTCACTTCCACTCCTGCCCCTAGATACTATTGCCTCCATATCCTTAGCTAACATATTTTGCCAGTGGATGCTCTATGGTAAGATGCAGGTTTTCGTGTATCGTAGTCTCGTCTTCGGGGGTAGTAGTAGCTACTAATAACCCTTACAGACCAGGACAGCCTCCACTCAGGGCCCACGTCGCCAGCATCGCTCGTGTCTGATAACATTGACACTCTCCTCCCCTGTAGCGAAGGCGACTTCGATTCTGGACGCGAACCAAGCCATCGCGCAGCTTTGGAAGATCTGCCGCAAGCCTGTGGGGAACTTAAACTTACTTTCGACTCGGGCCAGTCACTCTTCGCGTCACTTATACAGATCCGCCATATCTGGGGTATCATCGCCAAAAGCGCAATGAATTTTGAGAGGAGTCTGTACCCCTGGGATTCCCAGAGCGAATTTTCAAAGAGGGCAGCCAAGTTGAAGTGGTGGGAGGACGGGCTGCCAGGCGAACACCTGTGGAACCCATCTCTCCTGAAAGGCTACGGGGGCGTCGGTCAAGATACGGTGGGTCTGGAGTTTCCTCATTCATCAGTACCGAGTACTCTCTGACACACAGGAGGCATATTTAGAAGTGACTATGACGACGAAGCTCTGCAACATTGTTCTGAGGAGGTCGTACCTGCACGAGTACGCGAGCTCCCTCCATCTATCCCCCGCAATTTGACCTAGAACTGACAGTCCTAGTATTCTGTTCCTCGACACCGGGGACAAAAGTAGGCAGAACTACTTCTCCGACATGTCTTACCAGTTGTTTTCCCACGTCCAGAGCCTGTTCGAACAGGGCGACGCCCGATTCACAGCCAGCGGGGCAGAGGGGGATACTGGGGCACAGTTGGGTGTAAGTGGCCATGATCGTACGCTCGCGGCATCATAAAACACCATCACTAATATCTCACAGTTGTTCTGCATGTACGTCTGTGGGCTCTTCTCCGCATATCTTGCAAGGTACCCGGACAGTAAGTAAGAAGACTCTCCTAGACCCCGAACTGATCTATCTAACTATTTCTAGTCTGTCCTGATGCGGGTCTCTCGCGTCGGGGGTACGGGATGCTTCAACGGGCCATTTCTATTCTCGCTGAGGGCCAGGAGACATGGCCCTTGGCCACACGGTGGCGCATAGCGCTGGAGAAGCTGTCCAGTACGTTGGATGATAAACGATCCGGGGTATTTGATGGAGTAGGCCATCCCGTCCACGATATATTTGGTAGCGGAAATCTAACGCAACTCCAGCGCAATCCTACCAAGCACCCCCTCCCGGGGCTGACGATGCTGCTAGCCGCGAATGGCATGCCGTCACCCACACTGCCCCCTCTAACCCTCCCGGAAGCACCACAGCGCCTCTTCCTCCCCGGTCCACCTATGGCAGCCCCCCTACTTCTCCCGCCGCAGTCTCAGTCGCAGACGGCCGGCCTGCCACGCATCTGCGTGCCGCCGTGTCCCATTCCGGCCCCGCACATGAGCCCGCCGAGCGCGGAGTGCTTCGGCATGTCGGGGCAGGGGCGCGGGGAGGCTGGGGCTGGGGCGGCGTTGGGGCCGGGGAATGATGGGTTCGAGGCAGAATTGAGGTTTCATCTATATGGGGAGGAGAGTAGGCCGAGGGTGTTTGGTTAGTTTGGTACTACGCGATACCTGTGTGAGTGTGATTGTAGCTCGAGTTGGCTCTGTGTGCTGTTTGGTGGATTTTGCGTAGTGTGAGGAATGAAGACTTCTTGTTGGGTTTTTTTTTTTGAAAATATATAAACTGGATTTAAGTCTACGTACGAGGTTCTGTTGGTGTTGGTGTGCCTTGTATTTGTATCAGCTAACTTCCTGCCCCTCCGACGCATGACAGCAAACATATTTACTGCAAGCCGCAACAGGGTCAAAGGAGGCCGGGGGCGGAGGAAGTTTGGACTTCGCTGTGTGTCCCTGGCTCATACTGCTTTGGCGAGGAGGGAGATTAATGACTTGAAAAGGGGGTACGTCGGGATTTGAGGGCTGGGGAAGCCAAAACAACCGGCGGTGAATGCCCCTGGCTGCGTTGGAGAGAAGGTTCATACAAAGAAAGGGCACGACGACTTCAAAGATGCTGTCGACCTCACGATCCGAAAAAATGTTTCGTACACCCAAGTATCTTCTAGGCTTTATTGACTCTCGGCCTCAAACCTCAACCTCAACCTATGTATAGATAGATCTACACCCGCTGCCCTCTCTTCCCCGTTCATATATCCCCCCGGCTGGCCCCTTTCCCCCCACCCCCCCACCCCCCCATGCGCCTCCACCTCGTACACTCGCACCCTCCCCGACCGCCGCAAAAGGGCAGGCTACAATAAGCAACAAAAGAAGAAAGAATGCCCGCTAGTTAGGTAGGTAGGCGGATTTTGTGTGGTAAAAAGGGTATAGAAAAAAAGACAAGAAAGAAAGAATCGATGAATGAAGGAAGTAAGACATGAAGGGTTAATGCTCGATATCTTCCGCAGGGGGGGAGGGGGGAAAAGGACAAATCACCTGCCCCCCTAACATATCCACCCCCGGCCAGATAGAAACGAGTCAAGAGGAACATAGAGAAAAGCGAAGGGTAGAAGAGAGGTAAGGTGAGGAAAAGGAAAATGTGTAAAGAAAGTGGTGGTGGGGAAAGACATTATGGCGGCGCGGAAGACAAGACCCCGGGGTCGCTAACTCGCGCAAGTTGTGTAGTGTAGTGTAGTGTAGTGTAGTACCCAGCTCTCAACTCTCAACTCCCGGTCTCCCAAAACGAAATCGTCAAAACAGAAAGAGAAATTCCAACACCTCGAGATGAGAGGCCCCCCAAAAACAACAGAGGCAGAAGAAGCGGCGTGGTGGTCAGCTCAGATCACACCTCCCCCTGGCTCCTCTGACTCCTCAGCGATACGGGCCCCTCGAACCCGTCCTGCCCCTTCACTCTCATCTCCAGGTCAGCCGTTTCGTCCCTCTCCCTCGCTCTCCTCGCGGCCGCGGCGCCCCTGTCCTCCGCAAGCCTCTGGTCGCCGGGGGTGTACTTCCTCTTGAAACCGTAGTACGTTGGCGTGCGTGGCCGGCAGAGGACCACGATCCAGTTCCGGATCCAGTTGTTGTGCGTGAAGGCACGGTAGCGCTCGCTCTTGGCGAACTTATGCGAGTTGATGTACTCCCTTGTCGTCTCCCCACGCGCCATGAGGAACACGTGATACGACATGAGCGCCATGGGGTACAGGAACGCGATAAGGCCGTATATCACCATCGCGAAGGGCACCCGGAGGTGATCCGCCGCCCGGCCGAACGATACGCCCTCGCGATGCTGGTAGAGCAGCACCTGGGCGAGGCTCGTACCTGCCAAGTAGAGGCCCAGGACGGTCGCCGAGCTGACAAATGCGAAGAAGTAGCGGTAGTTGCGGCGGCCGACGCAGTTATTCAGCCACACGCAGTGATGGTCGTGCGTCTCGATGCAGTTGTCGCAGAGCCGGCAGTGGTGCGCGCGCGGGGGCCGCCAAATGTTGCAGGTCCTACAGTGCTTCACGGGCACCTCCATCGCCGCCGACGACTTGTCCGCCGACTTGACCAGGACCCAGTCCGTCGTCGGGGGCCCCAGCTGCAGCGGGTCCGCGACGGGAGGGAATTGGTGCAGGTTGCGTGGGAGAATCTATTTTGGTAAAACAAAAGGAAATTAGCAACGGGAGGGTTCACGGAGACATAGAGAGATAGTCAACTTACGCCAGGGTCTGACACGGATGCGTGGATGAAGGACGAGAAGCAGATGTAAAGCACGTAGGCAAAGATAATCGGTATCGCCGGCGACACCTCGTGCCAGAGCTCCTTCGCCGAGAAGGCGAAGAAGAGGACAGCGGGTATGACGATGAAGAGCCCGGTGGCGACGTTAACGGGTCGCTGCCGAGCGTTCTGCCACCTCCCGCCGAGGCAGAAGACTGTGTTGCCCTCAAAGTACTCAAACACACGTCCGACGCGGCCCACGTTCGGCGGTATCTCGGCCGCCTCGCGGGGCGTGTGCTGGCGGACGGACGAGTCAGGGCGGGGCGACGAGGCCCGCGAGGAAAGCTTCTCGGCGACAGAGCGGCCTGCCCTAGAGGACCCGTTCTGCCCCGCGTCGCTCTTACCAGATATGAGGAAACCGGAGAATGACCGTGGGGACTTCAGAACGCCGGAGATGCTGGAGGGTTTGGCCTTGTAGCCCCTGTCCGTGTTGATGTTAAGGCTCTTGCCCTCCGCCTTGTTCTTATGCAGCGGCCGCACACTCTCAGTCACGCTGCCGCCGTAGGTGAACTGATCATAGGTGGGACTCGTGTTCACCGTCCTCATGCCGACAGTATCCTGGCCCGTTACCTCGGTCCCCAGCGATGGTGGTGCGTTGAAGGAGCTGTCGCCGCTTGTCGGCCGGGCTTCGGGTGGTGGGAGTGCGGATGAGGCTAGGCCCTGTTGTAGCCCGGGGGCGCTCGCATGCGCGGTGGTCGACTCCTCCGCGTTCGCCATCATCGGTGGCCGCGCCCCACCCCGCTGGGCCTGAAGTTTCTGAGAGCTCATCGGGTGGTAGAAGGCATTCGACGTGAGGGTGGGGACATGGCTCCTGCCCTTCGCGCTCGGCGTCCGGGACAGCGAACTCGTCACGCTCCCCGACCCGACGCTGCCTCG
Source organism: Cephalotrichum gorgonifer (assembly GCA_900312665.1). Taxonomy (NCBI): domain Eukaryota; kingdom Fungi; phylum Ascomycota; class Sordariomycetes; order Microascales; family Microascaceae; genus Cephalotrichum; species Cephalotrichum gorgonifer. The sequence continues at coordinate 1,724,615 of ONZQ02000003.1, forward strand.
CTGGGCCAGGCCAGAGAGGTGCGCCTTCCTCAGAGGTTGCGGATGCCGATGGTTCCTCGCCGATGTGGCCGTCCTCGCGGTTCCGGGTCTCGATTCCGAGGTCACAAGGCTTTGCCGCTGGGAGGGCCTGCCGGGGGACGGAGACTTCTGCTCCTCGCCGTCGTCTGAGGCTATGTCGGTCATGCGCGAGGATATTATGCTCGCCGGGTAGGCTCTCAAGCCCCCGTCATTATTCGAGGGCGTCGTGGCCCGGGGGCTTCCCTCCGACATTTTCGAAAACGGCCTATCGGTAGCGGGTGTGTTTTGGTGTTTTCAGTGTCGTCGGTCTGTGTTTCTTTTTTCGCGTCTCGGATGCTGCTACTATGGCATTTCGGTCGCGATCTTGTATCGAGAAGGAGAGTTAATCGTTTCGGCGGTTGTTGCTTTAGTTCTCGTTCTTATCCAGGACAAAGTTCGTAAAAAGGGACGGCTCTACTTTCTATCGATTGTTCGGCGCCGGCAAGGGAGAAAAAGAAAGGGGAAGGGATGAAAATCAAATGACAAATCGGAGGCAAATGAGTGTGGTGGATGGCGGGAACCGAAGAAGGTCGCTGAAAGGTTGTCCCCCCTAACCGGATTATCGAGGACAAGATGAAACTCGTGGAAAGGGACGGCAGGAGGAGGAAATGCAAGTACTACTCGAAGTTGGCCTGGAACGGACGAAGCGGGCGGGATTTCAGGTGGTGGAGCGGCAGGGCCCCCCGGAAAAATGTGGGACAAAGTGGTAACGGGTACTAAAGTAGCCAAGTCGAAAAGGTTGGGACGAGACGTGACGTGACGTGAGAAGAGCAGCCAAAAGGGGCAGTAGGTAATAATAGGGTACATGTATGGACGGTTGGATCGACGCAATCGCACCCAAATAATCCCAAGTACTTCTATCCACGAAAATGCAAGATGGTGGGTGTTTGCACGGGGTAGCGTAGAGCAGACAGGAAAGACGACGGGGAAAGGGTCAAGCACAAAAAGGGTACTCGTATTATTACTTTCCCCCTGTTTTGCGAGGGCTCGGGCTCCTGCTCGACTTCTTACTGGAGCATTCGCCTTCGCAGTAGGATCTGCATGTGTGCTTTGTCTGCAGCTCACAGGGCAGGGGTGGTGGTGAAGACGTGCGCAACCCCCAGCAATGTGACTTCTTCGTCCAATTCGAATTTAAGAAAGAGCCAGTCCAAGTCCGCATACGCCTTGACCTTTTTTGACCAATATGAGATGGAGAGTCCGGTGGATAGGGTGGATGGGCGCCCTTCCAATAGGAACGAAGCCGTGAAAGTACTTGTATGCATCCATCTCCTGCCTGCACCACCCACTGCGACTGCCGCATCGGCATGGATGATCATTCCAGCCTGAGGCAGGAGAGGCGGTACTTAAGATTACATAACAATGCGAGCATCAATCCTCCTCACCCCTTGACCAACAGCCTGTATCGGAACAGAGTACGGAGTACTCCGTCCCTATCACTATTAAAGGTATTACGAGTAACTACATACCTACCTCGCATGAATCTAGATTATTAGCAACCAGGGTCTCTCCATCAAGAAACTCACCATCCCTCATATCTCCAACGTATGCCTCCTAGAGGTACAAACATCTCACTCCCCAGAGCAAAGCTGATCATCTAAACATCCCTCCCGCAACACCTCGGCCTATGTACACACCTCGCCCGCCACAGGATAGCACCCTCCACGAAATATCAAACATCGACGCCCAGGCTCAGGCTCAGGCTCAGGCTGAGATTTAGACTCAGATATTTGCGCTTGTATATGCTCAAATGGGGGTAACTGGCATTCACTATTCGTCATAAACTCCACTTTCCCATTTCCTTCCTCCTCCCCTTGTATCCTTTTCCTTCTACATGACTTAATTCGCCTCGCGATAAAACCCATCGCGACGACATACAAAAAAACCGGAAAAGGGGTACGCCTCCTTTCTATTTCCCTTTGCGCAACAACCGACAAGCCTGGGGGATGGGGATAGGTAATGTGTAAGAATGATTCGAGAAAACAAAAGAAAAAAAATCGAGGGTAGTTGGGGGTGTGTAGAATCAGAAAAATGACATTAGGGAAGGGCGTAGAAAACACGTAGGGGGCCGTAAAACAAAACCATTGTGCTGTGTTGGGGAGTTATGGGTAATGCGTGATGTGTGAGGAAGGGGTATATACACGGAATGTAGTGTTGGGAAGGAGAGGGGGCAAGGGAGTTTTTGTTGCGTTCATGAGCTCTGTAGGCTCATGTATCGCACCCTTGTGGTATGTGTATGTAGGGGGGGGGGGGGGTACTTGGGAGGCCGGCTGCCGGCTTCGGGCACTAGACACTCGCTCACGCCTGCTGCTGCAGGGTGCCGGTCTGGCCGCCGGTCTGGCGCTTCACGAGCTCCCTAGCCCAGCGCGCCGTCTCGATCGTCCGCGGCTGGAACTCGCGGTTCGTCTTGGTCGCCTTAATCATCGTCGTCAGCCAATCCTGGCGGAAGGCGTCGACGAGCTCGCCGTTGGGATAGGCGTCCGCAAGGTCGCTGCAAAATTGTTAGCCACAGACACTAGAAACGGGAGACACCAGGCATGGGGAAGAACTCACCCAATAACACCCATAGCTGACCGCATGAGCGCCTCGCTCCTGTTCAGGTCGTCCGCGATGATGTGAAGGAGGTTGAAGATAGACTCCACGTAAGGTTGGAGAGCCGCAGCTAGGTCGGTTGTCAGTTATAGCTCAGAAAATGGATACACCAATACCCCGAGGAAACATACTCTTCCCGCTGGACTTCATGGCGGGCACAATTCCACCCCATGCGTCCATGATGCCCTCGCGGAGGGACACCACGTAGTCGTACATCTCGTACGGGCCCTCAGGGGAGGCCGTAACGGTGGCCGCCTGCTGCAGGACCTGCGCAACGACGGACAGATACGTCTCGAAGTGGCCCTCGATGGCGACGGCAATGTCGCCGAAGCATTGCAGGATCGAAGGCTTGAACTGGTTCGATAGCGTGGTGCTCTGAAGACTCGTTAGCAGCCATTCGTACGGACTTCCGCTTCCCCTTCCACGTAGAAAAAGACTCACCCTTAGGTTGTTGAGGAGGTAGTTCATGAAGTTATCGCAGTAGGGCTGGCTGGCCTGGCCAAGAGAGCGCGTGATGTCGCTCACAAGGCCAATAGCCATCGAGCACAAACCGGGCTCATCCTGGTTACCGAGCGCGTTGTACAGGAAGGGGCTGAAGGCCTCCATGTACTTGGCGAAGTCCTCCCAGATCGCAGTGGCCAGGGCGCTAACCGCGGCGAACACCGCCTCCGGCACGCTCGACTTTCCGCCGACGGTGCTTAGGAGCTGTAGAAGAGTCTGCATGATGCGGTCGCCAAGCGGCGCAATCTCCTTGTCGAGGCGGAGGATAATGCCCTGCAGGACGGTGCAGAGACTCGTCTGCATATCGGAGAGAGTAATCTTATCCTCAACGCTGACGACCTGGGTCTGCATGGGGAGAGTCTCTTCTAGTCGCTTGATGATCACGTCGGAGAGAGACGCCACCGTCTGGAGGCTCTCGTTAGCCGCGTTCTGGATGAATACGTTCAGGACCTCGTAGATGGCGGTGCGCGTGGACGACTCGCAGTCAGGTCGCGCCGATAGGGTGACGAGGTGTGTGACGCTGGTGTTGAAGTGGACCGTGAGGGGGTTGGTCTGAGCGCCGAGTTCGCCAGAGAAGCGCTCGGCCAGGTTCATGAGCGCCCAGCAGCACGACGCGGCCATCTTGGGGTAGTTGGCGAGGCCGGTGAACAGGGACTGGATTAGAGGCTCGAGGTGCGTCGCCGCGTCGATAGAGCCCGGGCACGCCTCCGTAATGCGTCCCAGGGTGTACGCGGTTGAGTCCTTAACATGCAGCGAAGAATCCTCCATCATCGCTATTAGGGGGAGAAGAGCCCGCTTGATGATAGGATCGAGGACCTTCTCCTCGGGGCCTTCCATAACGGCGCCGAAGGCGGAGACCGCGGCATCACGGTGATGCCAGTCATCGTGGCGTAGGTTCTCCTCGACGAACTGGAGGACAGGGTTGAGGATGGCCGAGCCGATCGCCTGTGCGTAGAGCGAAAGACACTGGTATGCGGCACGGGAGAGGTTGTACTCGTCATCGGTGGCATCCTCATCCTGCTTGGTGAGCAGCATAAGGAGGACGGGAATAACCTCGTTGGCAGCGACGCGGGCGAAGTTGTAGAACGGGCGGATCTGATCCGCGCTCTCAACCTGGGATGTGTTAGCCTTGATACTCTGCGGGGACGGGGTGGGTACCATGCGGACGGTGATGGACACATACCGTGGCATTGTCATCCTCGATGCTAATCTCCTCCTCACAGACGGTGCTCCAGAACTCGACAGCAAGCTTCGCAACGTCCTCATCCTCGGCCTTCATGCCGAGAATGGTAAGGCCAAAGAGCGCCCGCTCCATGTAGAAGCGCATGTTGTCATAGTACAAGCCCATGATACGGTTCAGGCACCCAAACGCACCCTGCTGTATGCGGGAGTCGGTCGATTGGGTTGCCTCGCATACGACCTGCATGATGTAGTTCCGCTCGCCCTCGTGCCTGAAGTTGTTGCCGACGAACTCGAGCGAGTCACCGAGCGCCGTGATAGCCGCGAGGCGGACCTCGAGGTTCTCCTCCTCCTTCCGCGCGCCCTGCACAACGGCAGTGAGGATGGCGTTAGAGTGGGCGACAAGGCTCGCCCGCAGGTCAGGGTCCTGCGACTCGCAGACGTAACCGATGGTGGTTAGCGACGCCTGCTTCTGGTGCGGGGCGCCTTCGCTGACGTTCTTCACGAGGATGGTCATCAGGTCCTCCCACTGGCCCCGCGGCAGCTCGATCGCCGCGATGGAGGATATGACCTGGGCGGCGGCCTGGCCGGCCTGTGAGTTGGACGACGCAAGGGTCTGGAGGGTAAGCTCCTTGACCCTCTTTTTCGTCTCATCATCCGTCTGCTGTAGCCATTTGCCCTGTAGTTCTTGGTGGCGCGCGAAGTCTCGGGTGGTGAAGGCGTTCTTGAGGGCGATACCGGCGGCGGCTCGGATGGAACCTTGTGCGGACTCGTTGGCAAGCTCTTGGACTAATGTAGCGAGGTATAGGGGCTGGAGAAAATCACGATGGAGTTAGTAAGGGCTTCGGGCACATCCTGGCCGTTCAGGTGGGAGTTAGGAAGGGAAGGGGAGGGAAAGAGGGGGGAGGGGAGAGGGCAAGTCGGGTAAGGCGGGGGAGTAGAACATACAAAGTTGCTCTCGGCTGCTTGCGAAAGCTGCTCCTCGGCGGCATGGCGCAATGTCGCGTCTGGGGGAAGGGTTAGCAAAGGAAAAGATGCCTATATCTACGTGACGTGTGATGGATGCGGCTCAACAGTTGCCTAGAGGAGCCGTTGAAGGCTGCTGTGCATGTGCAGATTCCTAGGCCCCAAAAAGGGGAGGGGGGATGTTTTTTTCCTCCTCCTAAGTGAAGAAGTGCAAGAGAGCAGCTTACCTGGCGACAGCGAATTGGCCAACACCTGGTTGATCTCCGTGTTCGACATGGTCTTGTCTTGTGTGTATCTCGCTCTCTTTTTTTATTTCCCCTATCAACGTTGTGGTGGTGGTTGGTGGTGGGATGGGGGGTGGTGGGAGAGAGGTCAGGAAGGATTTAGTCGGGGAAGTTGGCACAGCGTTTGGAGTGAGGAAAGGAGGAGGGGTGATTTGTTTGTTTGGGAGAGCCGAACTTGTTCCTAACTGGCACCGTGTCAGAGTTGTGTAGGTAGGTACTTTTTTTCGGGGGGCCCCTAATAGTAGATTCCGTGGCAACCGTAGTAAGGCGGGGGTGGGGTGGAGAATCAAAAGTGAATGTATTACGGTTTGTGGAAGGGAAAGAAAAAGAAGAGAACGGTAGAATCGAGGGTAAACGGACAACAGTATAAGTATGGAGTAGGAGATGGGAAGGATGAAAACGCAACTCCCTTGGGGGAAGAAGGACAAGGCTCGTTGGAGTTGGTGAAAAGGGCGTACAATGTACGAGTATGGAAGAATGCGGATGGAGTACTCCGAAGCGCGGGAAATTTGACATAGCACGTACGAATTTTAGACAGGGGATGTAATGTGCATGGAATAATAGCGTGGGAGTAAATAAAAGCCTAGGGCGACAGAGAGTTTTTCTTGGTTTATTAGTGCGCCTCGCCTCTACTCGTACTCGTACACCTAGGTACAAGTGAGAAGCTCCAGCAGCCTTTTACTCATTATAAAGGCTAGAAACCCCCCGCTACAAGCTCCTAAAAGAATGTGCTCTGCGGATGGAGATGCATCCGGTCCTGCGGTGTCAACCGGGCGGCCTGTCTCCTGGAGGGAACGAGGGGACTTCGCTTGGCTGTGTCAAATGTACCATACCCATACCAGCAAGGTTCTCTGACCGCAAAGTAAACAGTGCACGCTGCCAGGGGGTAATGCGGTTCCATCCGCTGTCCGCTGTCCGCGGTTGTCTGCCTGGCCATGGGGCGGCGGGGTTACCCTGGGATATGGGATCCAACCCGGAAAGGGAAAGAGCGGGGTGCCAAAGCTGGCCAGCAACGAAGCCTTTATTTCCTTCTCCCACCGCTTCCAATAATTACCTTTAAGTAAGAGTGAGTAATAAGTAAAAAGGCAAAATGCAAAGACAAACCTACAAGTACACTCGCAAGCAACGTATTGGCAACCAGGTTTCTACAAACACATCATCCGGGCCCGTCTTGCCATCTCTCTAGAACGGCCTTAAATCGGAAACAGCAGTCAGAGAGCTATGGGCGTAGAGCCCCTTCTCATTCTCACCACTTGCCCTCCAACACGGTGGTGCTACGGTATTCGTATTCCATTATGGGAGGCTCTCCAATGTCGTCCACCGTACTGGACGTGGGGCAGCCCAGTAACCACAAGTTCCCCTCCTTTTCTGTCCTGTGGAGCCCACATGGATCAATGTCTTCCATTCACAGAGCAATGAATGGTCCAGAGCCTCCCCGCATGTCTCAACATACCTTCGAGCTCCTTCCATGACATATGTACGTCGTAAGGATCCCTCCCTCGTTCCTTCCTAAGCCCACCCACACACTCTTCACGCCTTGCATTCACGTCCCAAAGCCAATTTCCCCGCCATCAGCTGTCCGCATGTCATGGTGCTAGATTTCGTCCATCCCACCACCCCTCCTAACCGAGACCTTTTTTTTACGTCCAGCTGTTACATCGGCGGTCACTGTTGGTACAGCTGGCACGTGCAAACCGGCACTTACCCCACAGCACTGCACCACCATTGATGACTCTTCAAGTACACATGATTCCATCCTGGACGACACCGCTCATTCCCCTACGTATGAGTGCCATACAAGTATTATCACCCATGTAAAATTGGAGTACGGTTACGTGTACTCGAAGGCGCATATGGAGTACCAGCATACGAGAACCGTTGCCCAAACAACCCCAGAACTCCCTCTCACCGCTGGGCTAAGCGGTTGGTGAGGGTCATTCCACGACGCCTCGGGGAAACTAGCAGAATTAACTCAGTTGTCTGGGTATTAGCCACAAATGGTATAGGGAATAGGGTACGGCACCCATCATACTCATATGTTGGACCTTTTAATCTTATTTGCTAATCTCACGCTGTACTGCGTACGAGTGCTGCTTCAACTAAAGTAAGCTGCGACCAGACTTAGGAGGAAGGATGGGGCAATCCTTGCTCCCTTGGTACGTTCTTCCTAGGTACATGGTTCCGTCCCGGGGTTCGGCCCGCATGTGAGTCTGTGAGTCCTCACATCATATCTCACAACCTAATTTTAGGGGGCCCTCGAATTTGAGCTCGAGTCATGATCACATATGGGTTATATAATTTGAGATTCTTGGCCCGAGAGCTCAAATGGAGAGCAAAGATAACGGATAAGGAAGGGCGGCCCCTTCCCAGTGAACTGTATTTACAGCGCATGAAACTTCATCTTTCCCAACTCCTGGTGGCCATGTACCAAATCTAATCAAAATGTGAAAAGCTGTCTGTGGGTCTATGTATGTACAGGAAAGACAGGCTCAGATATGTATGTAATCCGAAAAAGAGGATTAGAGAAAGATGAAAAAGCCCAGATAAAAAGGAAAAGTAAACACAAAAAATGAAACAGGTGCTACCCATGTCCAAGACGCCGATAGAATGTTCAGGCATTGTCGCCTCGAGCCTCGTTGTGTCGGCCATAAAGTGGTCTGGGGAGGATACATAAAAGAACCGAGTGCAGGCCCCTTCCCGTGTGTATATCGGGCGTGGCTAAGTTTACCACGTGAAGCTCTCCTCGATAAAGTCGATAACGGTATCCTCGTCCAAAACATCGCGCGTCGCACTGCGGACGTCGTCGGCAAGCGCGCCGGCGCCACAAACGGTGACGCACATGGCGCCCTGCTGCTCGCGCACCTCCTTCCGCAATAGCATCGGTATGTTAGGCCGGCCCGGGAAGAGTTGCACGGTGGAGCTGACTGAGACGATCTCCCGAGGGTTCCTCGGCCGCGTGACGAAGAGCTGGATGTTGAGAATCTCCTTCCTGTTCGGCAGTCGGAGGATGGCGTCCATCCATGGCCTCACCCACTCGAGAGCCTCGTATTCTCGGATGATCCAGATGAGGGTTATCCTCCTCGTCGCTATAGTACCCCGGTTGAAAGCCTCGATCATCGGCCGCAAGTATGAGATTTGGTGCGTGATCCCGGTGGCGCCAGCGAAGAGCACCACGTGCCCGTAGCTGTCCAGGGAGTGATGGCCGCCGTACGGACCTTCCATCGCCGCGCGTAGACTCACACTAGCCTTTCCGCCCTTCGTGGCTCTGTTGAAGAGCTTCCGCGTGAATCCCGTTTGCGCGCCGACGACGAACGAGACCGACGTGGTGGCTCGGCGCTTGTCGATGATGGCGCCGGATGACTCCTTTTCGTGGGTGGGAAGGGCCTTCGCGTCGGCGGTATGCTGGACCCACGCGATTGAGAAGGGGTGGCACTCCCACGGGCTGATATCCTTGAACCGGAGGTACGCGTGGGACCCGGGCTTGACATCAAGATATCGCGGCAGGTGCATTGTGACGCGCGTCGTCTCACCCGGCATAGCTTCGATAACGGCTTCGGTGTATCCCTTGGACGACCAGTTGAGGTAGGCGAGCGTGATCATCCGCCATACCCTCTCAATGAACCACAGTATCATGATGGCGACGATCCATGGCAGCTGAGGCAGGTGTCCTATCTCGGATACAAGGCAATGAAGCAATGTGCAGATGAAAATGGTGAAGGCCAGGATGATGTGCACGTTGAGGAAGGTCTCGTAGAAAGCGTGTCGCAGAGGCGAGAAGGAGAGGATCATGAGAAACACGAGGCAGACTGTTCCTACCACGCCGGAGGATATGAAGAGATCGGTGTCGATCCTCTCCCGGACCGACGACCAGCCACCGTCAGCCACCTGGACGATGGCCCAGGCGATAGTGTGAATGAGGGACTCAATCACCACCAATCGTCCGAGCCATCGGTGAACCAGGTTGTACGTGTCGAAACTGATCTTCAGCCAGGCGATGAGGGGGTTGTTTCGGGCGGCGAGGAAGATCAGGGGCACCATGTTGACGAGTGCGAGGGTCCCAGAGCGGCCTCGAATCTCGGCGCAGAGCTTGTACATGTTTTCGGTTCGCCAGTGGAGCCAGAACATGGCGAAGAGGTTGCTCCCGAGGAGGACGAAGAGGAAGAGAGAATGAAGCCTCGACGGGACGGTTCCCATGTTGACGGCTTCGGAGAGCTTGATTTCCCGGTTGTGTCGCTTCTTCCAGAAGGGCGCATAGAGAAGATTCTTCTTCAGCGAGGGTAACCAGGACCATTGTGTAAACTTCCAGTAGTTCTGTTGCACACCGGTAGAGTTCATGGCAGTGACCTGCCGAATATACATCCATCCTATCTCGGTAAGCCGGATAGCGAGAATGATAAGGGCCATGATTCCCAAGATCCACCACATAGCGTCCACAAACACCAGGTTAGCAGACTGATTTACACCCCACAGTGCCGTCGCATAGGGGGCGATAGTTGATGTTCCGGTGGGCTCTTCGGTTCCGGCGGCGTGATCGGCTCGGGCCTTGAGTGTCGCAGTCGCCACAAGCTCCGCGAAGGCCGCGGGGGAACGGCGGTCTGTATCCATAATATTCGAGAAGATATCTCGATGACGTTGATGTTGTGCTGAGAACTGATGCATTGAATGATCCGCAATGATGCCCTTGGTTATGTTGCTTTCACGGATGCAATCGTCGGAGACGGGAAATGAAGGTTCGAGTAATCGAGACGGCAGTGTAGGGATATTTCAAGAGAGCGAATCGATATTCTGCAGGCTAGGACAATGACATTATGCCCAGTGGCGCTGCTGAAAGAGATGTCGGATTCGAGATGGTGTACCAGTTGCGAAAGACCGCGGTCCAGTACCCTTTATTCTCCACCGGTTTGTTCGGAGAGTGATGAAGGGAGTTGGGCTTCTAGATAAAGGATTATAAGCATCAGCTTGACTGGTCACGATCCGTAGGCTCCTTGAGCAAGCGAAACAACAACCCGGGACGACAAAGAGAGTTAGGGGCTATACTGACCAGCTCTCTGTCCAAGCGGCAGGTAGACTCGGGGAAAGTCCGGAGGTGCTTTGTCTTTTGGGTATGATTGAAGAAAATCCGGGGTAAGGATACAGCCCGAGGTGGGTGTGGTAGACGCAGGGGCAACGCAGCCTAGAGGAGATGCGCCGGAGAGTCGCCGCGAAACGTACGATGCAGGATGAAAGAAGAAGGCTAGAGTCGAGATCGTGGGTAGAAGCGCGTGCGATGCTAGAACTTCAAACGTCGTCGGGGTTGCCTCTTATCCAGCCGAGGACGACGACAAAAGACGTGTAAACCTGTACAGCGACTTTTATCGTAATGGAAATGGATAAACCGGAATAGAAGCCTGAACGAATGCCAAGGCCGAGAAGGGTCTACTGTTTTGACACTATTCTCGGAACCACGGGAGGGTTTTGCGATGAAGGACTTCGGAGGTGCCGGGTCGATGATATGAGAGAGAAAGAAAAGGAAAAAAAAAAGAAAACCAGGAGAAAGAAGTGAACGAATGTCGACTTGTGCCTTGTGAGGAGTAAGAGGAGAGGAGGAGGGAAAGCCACGCAGTGTGGACGTTGTTTAAAAAAGGAAGGCACGAGGGAGGAGAAGAGGAGTTCGGGTGATGGCTTCAATGTTGCTTTTACTCGTTCCTCCGATCTTTCCCCTAGTGTTCCGTCTAGCCCCACGCTGGTACGATGTTGTACGGGAGGAGCAAGAGCAGAACCACGGCCCACCTTATCCACTTGAATTCAGGGAGACGGATTTAAACGCATCCTGGGTAGGGTACCTTCGCCTCAGCAATCCTCCTTGTCATTTATGGCTTGGCTCCAAGAAATGGCTCGTCGTGAGCCCCTAAACAAGTTCAAAGGTAATTCGGTGTGGCGCATCCGTATTTTACGGGTACGAGTAGTACGTTGTTGGCCAAGAAGTCAACCCTGTCATGCTCCATTTCCAGGCTCAGAGATCCACTTCTGCAGGGGGGCGAGATCTGCACCATGGTCCCTCTTTTGGACGCATCATAACCCCATGTCTTGCTCCGAAATGGCTGGATCATACATGTCGCTCACAGCTAAGCTATCTACTTGTATGTCAGCAGATGCGAGTGTCAAACTCCTGAAGGGAAGGAAGACCCCTAAAAATCATGCCACGCCGCTGCCATTGGGGGGGCTGGTTGACTGTAAAGACGATGGAGACGAATGGATTTTGTTGGTTGTCGTTGCAAACCAGATGATAGGATAGGAGTCGGCCCAAATGGCTTCGGAGGCTGATTTCAGATGTTCATGCCATGTACACAAACACGCGGTATTACTGGCCAACTGTTTCTCAAACACAGTCGTACCTGCGCCAAGTCGCAAAAGCTAACCCGGGATTGGCTAGCGGCCAGTGGCTAGCGAGCGGTGAATGTGGGCCCTACTACCCGATTGGGTAACATGGCTGCGGTGGCGGCTCGCTTTTAGCTCCCCTGGTACAAGGGGCCTCCCAGTACGCATGAAAAAGGAGGTACCACAATTACGAGTTGACCCGTTCGTCTAGTCTTTGCCATCCCTGTCGACCCCTCCAACCAGGTCCAAGCACTGGGGCGGAGCTCTCATCTAGAATTCGTTGGTCTGTGGTTAGCCTTCGGGCTCTTCCATGACGGAGTACCTGTACTTCTTTGCTGTTAGACATTCCCTAATTTCTGTGAGTACAGGTACAACTGTAGTGCTCCACCAATTGGAGCTATTGCTTCTGGGCGCCCACCGAGCCGGATAGACCGAGACCAAGTCAGCGGTGTTAGTGAGCATTACGAGTTTGTGCGCCCCATCAAAGAGTCTGCATACGAAAGAGGCAAGGTGGGTCGATTTCTTCGGCATCGTGGGTCGATTCTCGAACCAAAAATGCGACGTATCGATTGGACTTCTTGAATGGGGCGCGCGAGTCACCAACCAATACGCTTTCTCGTCCCTGCTTGCACCTTTTGTCTCGGCACGCTCGGCATGTCTATGAAGGTCTCTGCCACAAAGTTGTTCTGTCTCTCGTACCTGTACAAGTATTACGCTCGGATCGCATGAAGGAATATGTCTTTCGCTGCTTAAATGCCATCGACCACGTGGGAGTACCCGTACATGTACACGTACTGAGTCAGCTTGACTCCTCCCAACGCCACAGGTGGGATTTCCTTCTCCCCACCCCGAGCCGTGCGTCGGTGTAAGCTTGCAATAATATGAACTCGTCATGTAAGTTTGTCCGCCACCGAATACTACTTTGTACGATGACCGGAGATACTCGTACCGGATAAGGACTCCGCATCATGGACGAGTAAAGATGAGCAAGACTCGTACGACTGCTGTCACATACCCAGGTCTATTGCTTATCATGAGGTCCCTGCATCTTATTACTACTACGTCGTTCAGCTTGATCTTGCGCGCGAATGCCAGTCCTGCTCTCCCGAGACCGGGTGGGGGGCGGTGGGGGAGCAGGAGCCGGCAAAACGGCTCTTCTATCCTAAATACCACCTACTGAGAGGCTCCGCCGTTTCAAGAGTCCTCGCCCAGCCCTCTGCTCTGTGGCCAAGGAGCATCCAGTCGTCCGAGCATGGTTCGTAGCGCCCGCCAAGAGTGAATATTAAGGGGCAAGAGGAATGAAGGGGGAAAAGGCATCATGGAACGCATTCTGCGCGTGGAACGAAGTCAGAGTCAAGCTCGTCCATAGCATAACCGGCGCCCTCGGGAGGCCACTCCGCAGGCTTCTGGAGAAGGGCTACCCACATCTTCGGAAACCGGTTCATTCCCCAGGCCACCTGTTAAGGCTTATCCACTATCCACATTTCAGAGCAAGGCAAACCTGGCTCATGGCCGCATACTCGAAGATGATCATCCCTGCAACTTGATTTCCTCTTCCCAGCTACGATAGGGACTACTCCCTGGTTCCTTGTTCATCGTTCCTGAAGACACAAGTGTGCATTCTATGAACTCGTGGGGCGCATACTCGTTTCCTGCCCTTGACCTTGCCGGTTCTTCCATACCAATCAGTCGGTTTCTATCTCTGGGTGGGGTGGTGGCGGGAGCATCCATTATCCCACCCATCGTGAAACAGGTTCTAGTACCGAAATGGAAGCGCGTGAGGGGGTTGTTCCGACTGACCGGCAGGGCTGCTAGTTCGATGCAACCTTTGTTCGAATAATATTACCACGCTTCCACCTTAGCTTGTTTGAGATTCAGTTGGAGGTCCGGACTAATAAGCGTACGGAATAGAGTTGGCCTAATCCCAGAAGGGAGAGTCTGCCACTTCAAGCGGCTAGAGCTTAGGGGAAGAAATAGATCAAGAATTGAGCGAGGGTGCATACTTGTAGTCACAGCACTCGGTACCATTACAGCGGCACCGGCTGGCTTTCACGAGGGCATGACTAGTACAGTAGGGGTTGGGTCTCTTAGAAATACGTGTAGCCATGAAGTCAATTCTTTCCCCATAAGCCTTATCTTGCTAGGGCTCCCAATACAAGCAATTAGGGTCCCTGTTTTATTGGGAGTTATCCGAAGATCGACAATGCCTCCAGGTTCCTCTCCACATGAACCGCACTAATTAGCTAGCTTTGCATGAAGATCGCCCAAAGACACAACCACATTACTAGCTATTCCCCAGGCAACAAACAGTGCACGGACACCCTTCTTTTGTGCAAATATTGGATTACGTAAGTAAGATATGGCACGATAGTCAGCGCCACCATTCCGCCACACATAGCTTACCGCCACATCTGATGACATAATTCCACGGAGAAATCCGGGAAATTCTCTCGATGGCTCCCTTGAACGGAGCTACCGAGGGCGTGGCTGCGAAATCTATCTGGACCTGGACAGTAACAAAGGCTCAATTGAGGCAAGCCCCCCGGCAATCAAACCATGGGAACCACCGCGTCGAAGCCGTCCTCCGGGGCACCACACGAGTGGAAGGGGTGAGTTCCCTCCTCCCCAGGCAGGCCAGGCTTGGCCTGACCGTTGTCCACAGCGCCCCTGCGACGACTGAGCTTTTTTAATGCTGACCTTTGAAAACGATAGATCGGGCCCGGTTGGCGCAACACAAGATCTAGTGAACTCGATACAGTCGAGCAAAGAGGTGCGCTAAGATATCCTGCCGTCTCCAATTCCCCACTTCCACCGGAGATCTAGGGACCAGGTAGAGGGAGGGGGCGAAAATGAGAAGGGGGCCGAAGACAGAAGAAACGGGGTGGCGGACGAAGAAGGGAGGAACTCTGGCTGACCATAGTCCAATTATAGACGGATGCCTCCAGGGCCAGGCTCATGGAGCTCCACATTGAGGCACGCGTCGCCGAGAAGCTACGAGAGCTACAGGCCCGCGAGAACGCCACCCTAAACGAGACGCGCGAGAAGATCGCCCTCGAAGACGGCCCCTCTGACGACAACGCCTCGTCCTCCCTGACGAGCCAGAAGGTCTCCAAGGAGATTGAGACGCTCCGTGCGCGCCTCGAGAGCAGGAAGACGGTCAAGGAGCTGCCGGAGGGGGTGGAGACGGCGCGGAGCAACGTCATCCGATGTCTGAGGGAGAACGACAGGCGGCCGCTGAACTGCTACGAGGAGGTGGAGGCATTCAAGGTGGAGGTGCGGAAACTGGAGAAGGGGTGGGTGGACAAGACCCTTGCTTGAAGAGCGGGTGGTGCGGGGACATGGATATCCCCCCCTCCCTCCGACTTTCCTATACCTTTACTTAGGTCATGTATGAGTACCACCAACGGAATATAGAGAGATATGGCAATATCTGAGCATGAAGTACATAGACGGCTGGGTTTGGTGGCTCAAAGTGTCATGTTCATAACATGCCTCCCGAGATCAATCTTGAAAATCTCCAGCGTCCTTGGAATCGTACGAGCGGGAATCCGCCGCGCGGGGTTCCTCTTTCTTCAGCTCCGCCCTCAAGTCAAACTCTCGGCCTTTCCCCGGACTCTGGCCTCATGCCTCTCCCCACGGACCGACCCGTCCGGCCTTGTCCCTCCTGCCATGGCACCTCTGACCTGAAACCAGAGCTTCTCCTCCATTTCCGTCAGGTTCTTCACTGACCTGACGGGTGCAACCTCCACGATGACACAGTGATCATGGGATACCCAGATTCCCCATCGCTCTGCGCACGGATGGCTGCGGGTGTTCCCATGATACCGAAAGAGGATCTAGCGGGGCTAATGGAGCTAGGTCTTTACCCCTAGGATGCAAGACCAGCTCGGGTAGGGCAGAGTGCATCACAAGGTGGGAGGGTGCCTGGCGGCTCGCCAAACGTTAATGGAGATTCGTGCTCTTCGCGAATACGAGGTCTAGACTAGTAAAGGGAGTGGATCACTTCTCGGGTCCTACCACCCCTCGGTCTCGTCTATCTATCCCTTCACCCAGCCACAGTATCCCAATCCCACCACACGCGCCTTCTCAAACGGGCCGAGGGAGAGTTGCACCGACGTCCCGCCCCCGCGCGCTCGGATTCGCACTTAAACTCCCTCCTCATCATACCCCGCCCGAGAGGTGGCTGTGGCGTGGGGTATAGTTCATCCTGGACCACGGACAATATGGGATTGATAGGGGATTGTGTGCTTGGATGGTGTAATCAGTTGGAAGAGCACGCGAGTTCGCTACTGGGGATGGTCATCTGGCCGAAATTGGGACGGGACGCCATGTTCGGAGTCCTCAAGCTTGAGGAGAGATGCTGGTCATGGGAACGGTAACGGGGCAAGATAGAACAGAATGAACCAAGATAACCAAGGTTAAGTAGCGGGGGCCGCCCTATCCTCGAAGGTGCCATACTGGTGAGAACAGCAAGGCACTTTGGGCATTCTCGGAAAGAACGACCTTGGTGTTGGTTCTGGCGGCTTGGCACGCACTGTAAAGATCATAGTGTTCTGCAACAAAACTTCTAGGTGGACTTAGCAAACCCACCGTGTAAACTTTTGCCCGATGCAAACCGGGCACGATCAGCTTCAAAGAGGGGGCAATGCATAGTCTGTACATAATCCACTTTTGATCACATATGGGGATATCTCACCGCTCGGGACGTTTTAATTTTTCATCATTTCTGGATTTATTCCCTATCATTAGAATGTTCAGAACCCGCTTCCTCAACGCCTCTAAGTATGCCTGTATACCCAAAAAAAAAAAAAAAAAAAAAACCCCAACCGCCGGTGAAACCGCGGTATCAAAAGCCTCTGGCCAATAATGCCCTTAATGATCCTGGGGATGATGGTCCCCGCTAACGCCAGGATGTAAGTCCGTTTTTCATCTTCTTCTTCGTGTCTCCATCATTAAACCCTCCTTTCCATGGTGGGTATCCAACTCCGCTTAGGCCATCGCAACCCGGTTCGCGAGGTCCTGCTCCCGGGCCTTGTCCGCCATCTCCTCGAGGTACTGCGCATACCTGGACTTCTTGTTGTGGATACCGCACTCGGTCTTGTCCTGGCCCTTCCATCGGCCTGCGCGCTCGTCCTCGCCTTCCGCCACGGGGACGGTCGAGTGCCAGTCGCCGACGGACTTGTATCCCCTGTCGAGCAGGGCGTTGTAGGGGACGTTGTTCTCCTTGATGTAGTCCTTGACCTGGTTGAAGGACCAGTTGACGAGCGGGTTGATCTTGACGACGCCCCTCTCCTCATCAAGCTCGATGACGGGGATCTTGTCCCGCGCGCCGCCCTGAGACCGGCGGCGGCCGGTCAGCACGGCCTGGATGCCCAGCTCCGCGTACGCCCTGTGCAGGGGCTCGACCTTGGCGGACCAGTCGTACAGCTCGGCCTCGGTCTCATACACCTTCTCGCCGTACATGGCCTCGAACTCCTCGACGGTCTCGACACCATAGGGCTTGAAGACGTGGACGTGCAGCTCGGGGTACCGCTCCTTCACGCGCTCGACCAGGTCGTACGTCTCTTGGAAGTGGTAAAGGGTGTCGAGGAAGACGAGGTCGATGCGGGGGGATTGGGGCCAGTCCCTCTGGATCTTGGACAGCATGTCGATGGTGGCCAGGCCGGTGAGGCCAAAGGCCGTGGACTGGTACACCTTGGGGAAGAGGATCTTGGTGAACCGGAGAATCTCGATGGGGCCCATGTTCTCGAGCTGGGCGTTGAGGAAGTCTAGGTAGGGCTTGGTGAGGGTGACATGCGGGGCTGGTGACGCCGCGGCGGCCTTGGCCTTGTTGGCGTTGTCCTCCGACGCAGACGAGACATATCCGGACTCCTCGGCGGGGAGGGTGGACGCGCTCGAGGAGAACGAGCTGTTCCTTTCGATAGCCATCTTGTTCAGGTGGCAGAGAGTGTTCTGAGGTTTGGTGGTTTGAGTTGACAAGTGACAAAGGCCAACAAGATATGGCGGGGCAAGCAGGGGTAGGGGTATATGAGAGAAGGCGGGTCGGATATCAGG
Organism: Cephalotrichum gorgonifer; assembly: GCA_900312665.1. Classification (NCBI taxonomy): domain Eukaryota; kingdom Fungi; phylum Ascomycota; class Sordariomycetes; order Microascales; family Microascaceae; genus Cephalotrichum; species Cephalotrichum gorgonifer. The sequence goes on from ONZQ02000003.1 coordinate 1,742,602, forward strand.
CAGTTCAGGGGGGTGTCGTTTTGATTGTCCTCGTTCCAAGGGTCACGGGATGAACTGGAGGGTGCGAGAGACGGGAAGAGGAACAGAAAACCAACACTGGAAGGAAGGCTTGGGCCAGTCAGAGTTGCAGTGGTGAGGTATTGTGGTATAATGCTGGAGGGGGAGGATCGAGAGAAAGAGGGGCGGGCGGGAAGTTTTTTAAAGAAAGCTGAGCACGCAATAATAGCTCGATCTCGGCAAGGACTGGGGGGGTGTTGACTTACACGACCAAGAGCCCACCCCTGGCCCACCTTCCTGTTACCAGCACTCAGCCCGTGTGGGCTCAGTTCACAATGCACCAGTGGTACTCGCTACTCTCTACTTGTCCTGAGGGTCCGCTTATGCATTTGCTACGAGACAAGGCAGGTTTGTCATTCCCCTCTCCTCCCGCAAAGAGCGGCGGGCAAAGACAACCTGGAACCGTTTTGCTGACCCGTCCCAAGGTTCCGGGTACCTTCATAACGCAATACAAGCCTCATATTCGAACCTCGAGGCGAAGCCTCTGATCGGCCGAGCATAATTATTAATGACGAGTCTACGTGTGCGTAGGGGCGCAAATCTTCCTCACCCAAAACCGGCCGCAACGTCCAGATGTTCACGGCGGCGTCGTGGTGTATAAAAACTAGAAATCACGACATCCGCGCTAGTCCATTCTCGACTGTTCTGGGCGACGATGATTGGCTACAGCGGAACGGGGTATGCAGGTTCTAATTGAGTATCCCTGACATAATCCCGCGCTTGAAGTCGCACACCCACGACCAGTCTCGGGTACAAGCCTACTTTATTCTGGTGGCATGGTACATATTGTGGGCGGAGTGGGGTGGGGGGGCAAATAGCGCAGGATTGCGTGCTCGCCAACGGAGTATGCCGTGGTAAAATTTTGGGTTTGGAGGATTGCTCTCCCAGGTCAAATTACAAACCTTTTACTGATTTGTGATCATTTCCCGAGAGCCGTGACCAGGTTCTCGGAGAAATGCGGATCTTAGGGCTGACGACCCGATCTCTGGAGGACACCTTTATCGAAGGGCGGTCGAAGTATGCATGGAAGATGGAAACACGAGGAATAATATGGGGACGAGAGGTCTGGCCCTTCGGTCGCGGTCGAGGGTTTTTGCACGCCTTTTCAATCTCTCCCGCCCTGGCTGACGTCGAGAAGTGGCGGCCGATGACTGATGGAATGGACAACGCCGGATTGGCTAGACCTCCCGGAAGTAGCGGAGAAATGGGGGCGAGGGCCCCACGCGGGAGCCGAGATTGTCCTGTCCGCCGGTCCGATGGCCAACCCCGCACCTACATTGGAACTGGAGGCCTGGAATCAGTGACGTTGCAGGTTTTCTGCTCCCTTCGCACACGTCCTTGTCCAAGATGGTTCCCGCTTGCGATCCGGCGTGATTTGATTTTGTTACACCCGTCTTTTATTGCTAGGCTGTGGACGGAGGTAGATATTGTAGCCGGCCAGCTGTCGGTGTTAACACTCGCTTGGCTGTGATGGACCAAAAGGCCAGGCGGAGGAGGGCGTTTTGGGGATGTCCCGTGTCGCAGAAATCCCCCACGCTGGGGAAATGAACCCCGCCTCCATCTTACTGCTCCGGAAGTCGGAGGGCTCGATGAGGGAGGGGAGGACGTGGCCAATACTCCCCCCTTCGCTTGAAAAAGTAGTGGGGGATTTTATAACTTGTCAGAAAAAAAGACCACCCCCGTTATTATACACCACGAGCATTTCAGTTGATGCCCGCGCGCGCTCTCCTGCGGGAAGCCAGTTTAGGGTAAATATCCGTGTGTGCGTTGTAGTTTATGAGGATCAACTTGCCTCTCCTGTCTCCCTCTTCGCTATCCTCAGGCCATTTTTGGATTTTCTTGGACCTTGATTTATTACCTTGGCTCTCATGGAAAGTTTGCGAATTATCGCGCACCTTAAACCACTTCGGCATGCAAACACACGTCAGGATTGGCCCGTTGCCGGGAACCGTGCCCCCCCCTGGGACGGGAGAGAAAAAAAAAGGGAGGGGGGTGAAAAGGGGGGGGTTACTACCAAGGCCTGCGATTTTCTTGATTTCTCATCATTCGGATCCCTGCTCCGGCTATCTGTACTCGAACGGGACTATCCCCGCTTCGGAAGGTTGGCGAACGTCAGAGTTGTTCAAAGGGCTGGTTGACTCGGGAGACGGGTGGGACAAGCCGAGAAAAGCTTCTTTTGCTTATACGTATTTGCCGACTGGAAATATATTGCCCTCCAGAAGAACTTGGGCCTTCCAGTAAGCCGCCCAATCGAGCGGCTTCCACCCCTCCCTCGACATTAATAGGCCCGACGACCTCGTTCAGGCCAGGCCCCCTCGGTTTCCTCCGAGCCATGGTCGTATCCAACTATCTAGTTACCACGGTTCGATCCAGTAAGGGTTTGACAGACTCGCCGCCGATGGACTGGCTCACATTCGATCAGCACCCGCCGGGAAGGCCATTCACATCTTGATGGAACTGACCTGTTATATGATACCATCTTTCCGCGGTTCTTCAGGAAATAGAGACTTGATCGCCAACTCTATGGCTTTCAGGAAGGGCTCGGCCTCTATCGTGACATTGCCCGACTGCCAGTTACTCCGCTTACTACTTTTAGTGCCTCCACTCATCCCGCGACCCGCCTTCGCCGCATCATCGTCCTTCGGAGCCGGCTCATCGGCACGCGCGTGGAAATAGCCAAGCTGCCGCATGGCCGCCAGGTTCCTGAATCCCACGTGGTCCAGCCCGACGGGCTGGATCTCGACCACGGCCCCGGAGCCGGGAGTCATGAACATCGTGTGGGTCAGGCCGGCTCCGTGAACGCCGACGAGGACGTCGGTCTCGCGAGCGATGCGGATCTGCTCCGCGAAGGACACGCTTGCAAAGTCCACGAGCCGAATAGAGACCTGCGGCGGCACCCGGTCCCTCAGCGTGGCGAGCAGTGCCTCCTGGTTTATCAGTACACGGTTTGACCGCCGGTCGATGAACGTGACGGTGATACCCTTGGCTGGGTCGCGGCTCGGCCCGTCGTCGGGTATGCCGTAGAAGCCGAGTATGCGCTGGACAAAAGTCGCGAGCGTCGCGCCCGTGGTGCAGTCCCTTGGCTCCCAGTCGTTCTGCCAGAGCGGGTTCGACGCGCCAGTGAGTGGGATTATGATGTCGCTGAGCGCGGCGGGCCTGGGATGTTCGCTCGCCATCAGCTCGTGCAAACGGATGGGCCTGCGTCCTGCGAAGAGCGTCCAGAGATCAAAGTACGGACCGTCGGGAGAGTTGTCGAGAATGACTACCTGAGTGTCTGCTACGTCGTTGGGGCTGTAGAAGAATGGCGCGCCGGCCTCGTCGCTGCTATCAAGGGGGGTACGGCTCGCCATCCGGAGCACGTCGATGCTTAACCAGCTAGACCAGATCTCCATCAAAGAGTGCCAGGTGTTCGCGAACCCTTCCCTCTTGAGGAGGATATAGAACCGCGGAGCAACCCCAGTCCCGGCGCCGTCCCCGGCCTCGACGGCGGCAACGGACCGCCGCTGGCCTTCCACCTCGACCCCCCGGTCCGCCCCTGCTCCACCGGGAAGGAACCGAACTGCCTCAGATATAACCCTGGCCGGCCCCGTATCGTACCAGTAGTTCCGGATTTTCGCGAACGGCACAAGACCCCGCGCAACCTCCTCTGGCGAGAGATCGCGCACGGAGCAGTCGAGTGTGAACTCGCCCGACGAATCCATCCTTGCCCCGCGCCCAACGCACATGGAGTCTGCCTGCCCGTGCTCCGCGACATGGCTGTGGAAACAGGTAAAGCTTGATCGTGATCCGGGCGGGCAGTACTTCGCGGCGTTGTCACGGAGGTCTTCGAGGTACTGGACTGAGAAGCGCTCGGCGCAGTAGTCGGACTGGGCGGGCAGTGAGATGTCGTATTCTGGCGGGAAGGGGACAACCGTCGGCTTTGGCAAGGGGAGGAACGACGGAGAAGCTCGGCGCTGCAGGATTGACTGGAAGGCCGTATGTAAGATGGCGATAAGGCCAAGGAGGCCAAGGGCAGCGGTGGTGCGCCGGAGGAAACCCCTCGGTGCCATGGTTAACGATAGGATGCAGACATTGGCCTTGTCTTGGCGCTGCTCGTAGACTTGGAGTAGATTCTCGAGGTTGCCTGTAGGGTGTCGGGGTTTCGCGGGCGGTCCCTTTATCAAGTTCAGCTCATGTTGGCCCTTGAAAGGTTGGGTAGCGAATGTAGTTAGTTAGTTATACGACTCCTGTCAAGCAGATACCTCTTGTCCCATGCAAATTTCTACGAAGACTCAGGTACTACTGGTCGGTCGGTTCATGAATACGATGGCTGTGCGTCGCGCTGGTCAGCCACTTCGTATCATAAAGGGACCGGACCGACTGACTTTGGACAGGGGGCATTGGGAAATCAATGCTGCCGGATTCGTCGTAGTAAAGCCCCACTTGACGCCTTCGAAGCCATCGTTGGTGGATGGCTTAAACTTCAAATGCATTGGCCTGCAGAGGTACAGAGTACCAGGGTACGCCCTGCCGGGGATGGATGACCATGGCCCAATTACACGTACTTTTCCCAAGAATGTGATTCTCCAAAGGGAAAGATCTGAATATGTGTACTTTGTTTGTTGTCATGGGTCGTTTTCACGGCGGCATGGGTACGCATTACCCCGACCCCGCCGAGACGATGAGAGCGGGTCTTCCTCACACATCATTAAGACCTCGGATGCTATCTGCTGCGAGTAATTATCGTGAGCCTGGTTGTATCTCATCTTCATCACCTATCCTCGTCTAGTGAGAATCCAGGCGTGGCACACGGCACACTGGCGACAAGAAGTTGGCTTCAATATCAGTGGTCCCATGGATTTCCATCAACCAAGAGACAGAGAGGGGTGTTATAACTTTGAATAACGCGGGTTCCGTCTGAACTGACTTAGAGCCGGGGAAGCTGTTGTCATCCCGTACAAAAGGATGGACATGGTAACCACATGCATAGATCGAGAAGACGGGGTTGGTAACTTCGATGAACCATGAAGCTGAATCAGTGGAGAAAAGAAGCCCCGAAAACCGCTTAGCCAGGAACATCCGCTCGAACAGATTTGATTCGCCAATAGTAATACGAGTATGTTTGTAGCTGACGAGTAGTTATGGTTGTACTTCCTACTGGGCAATACCAAGACAGTACGTTACAAAGACGTCACAAGCAATACCTGCTGCAAGCACCAAACCATGAGCTAACGGCAGCCACTCAAATATGTGCTCGTAGTATTGAGCGCTCTGCCATCTATAGTACACGAGTGGCCAGTGATACGAAAAAACAGCCAATGTCGTCACCTACTCGGTTTCACGATAACGGTTTTACTCACTACCCCCTCTTCCCCGCCCCCTCAATTGCCTCCCCGTGAGCGAGCAATAGAGAGTCTGGTTTATTGGTACGGAGCCGGAGTTTGGTACCAACTTTTCTGTCTCTGATCTTTACTGTTCACTCTTTGCTCTTGCCACATTTTGGTGGGGCAAATACTTCCCTTGGCGACGCCAGAAATAATTTGAACCTCCAAGGCCTTGGCCCCATTAAACCCACCCGCGGTCTCCGCCTGGTCTTGGTCCGAATCGGCAGCAGAACCTTTCATTCCGACTCGTTCCGTTGCCTGCCTCCAAGAGGATCTGAGCTCCCGTTGCGTGCGTGCGTTTCTGTGTTGTGTATTGTTGTACAACAATCAAAGGGTTCAATCTCGTCGTTCGACTCGCAAACCAGCCAACCACCCAACAGCCAACACCCACCCACGTTCCGATTTTTGCCCCGCACTATCAGCGACTCTGCCCCTCCAAAGATACCATTGCCTGTATCATACCCCTCACCAAAAAACACCAAAGTCCGATCAAAACCACCGAAAAACCAGCCTCACGATCTCCCAATGTCTACGAGCCCCGCGAAGACGCCGCCGCCGACGAGCCCATCGTCAGCTGGCGGCGCACCCGGCACCCGCCCCCAGCTCTCGGCCACCATGCGCACCAGCTCGTTCCTGAGGGAACACCAACAGTACCGCCCGCCCAAGAGCAGCCCCGAGAACCACTACGGAATCGACACCGTCGTCGAGGACCTCCGCGCCCCGAGCTCGCCGGGGAGGCGGTTCGTGCCGTACACGGGCGTCCCCTCCTCCGAGGAGAACCCGCCGACAATCGTCGAGGGGCTCAACCACAACCTGAGCCACGAGAACTGCGCGCCGGGCCCCGGCCGGAAGACGAGCCGCCTTGTGGCGACGTTGTTCTACAAGAAGGTTGACCACTCGGCGACTACTGCAACCACCACCTCCAGTAGCCCGCCCTCCCTCCTCGCCGCCTCAGCGGCCGCCGATGCCGCTATCTCGGAGCTCAGCACGTCCATGGAGCAGCTCCCGGCGAACCTTGCGCCGACGACCAACATAGACAACTTCCCGCTCGAGCCGCCCTCGGGCTCCTGCGAGCAGCTCGACCACCTGTACGGCTCGTACATCTCGCCCCTCTGCATCACCGCCTTCCTCCACCTCATGTCCAGCTTCCCGCTCGGCCAGGGCGACGGCGAGCTCCACTCGTCGCACCGCTGCCTCGACAACCCCGACCAGCCCCGCGTCGTCGAGCTGACCCTTTCCCCTGCCCCCTCTCCCGCCTACCTGAGCCTCTCCGACCTCCGCAAGCACGAATCCATCTATAGGTTCGAGAAGGAGTGGAACGTTGAAGTCGTTCTGCAGAAAGAGTCCCTCTGGAGGCGCCACCCGCGCCTCGTAGTCTTCGACATGGACAGCACCCTCATCACCCAGGAAGTCATCGACCTGCTCGCCGCCACCGTCACCGACCCGCCCGACCTCGCCGACCGCGTCGCCGACATCACCCACCGCGCCATGCTCGGCGAGCTCGAGTTCGAGGGCGCCTTCCGCGAGCGTGTGAAGCTCCTCACGGGTGTGTCGGGCGACATCTTCGAGAAGCTGAGGCCCGTCCTGGACGTCACCAAGGGTGTGCCGGCCCTGGTCAAGGCCCTGCGCCGCCTAGGCGTCAAGACCGCCGTGCTGTCCGGCGGCTTCCAGCCGCTTACGTCGTGGCTTGCTGGCGAGCTGGGCCTCAACTACGCGCACGCGAACGAGGTGGTGATCGACGAGGCGACCGGCGCGCTCACGGGCGAGGTCAAGGGCATCATCGTCGGAAAGGAGAGGAAGAGGGAGCTGCTGCTCGAGATCGCGGCCAAGGAGGGCATCGACACATCGCAGGTCATTGCCGTCGGCGACGGCGCGAACGACCTGCGCATGATGGAGGCGGCGGGGCTGGGCGTCGCGTGGAACGCGAAGCCCGTGGTGCAGATGGAGGCGTCGGCCAGGCTGAACAGCGACAGCCTGCTCGACCTGCTCTATCTCTTTGGGTTTACCCAGGAGGAGATTGAGGCGCTGACGGAGTGAAACGATTTGCATATTTTGCGGGTAGACAAGGGCGCAGTTGGGGCAGATCTGTGTGGCATGGCATAGCGCACACTGGATACGTACACGATCACGATCCCGGTTTCGGAAACAGAATGGAAGGGCGGGTTAGGTGCGAGGAGTCGGAGCTCAGCGCTGTGGTAGACTTTCAAGTCGTTGGATAGGAACGTTCGAAATTTGCGGGCGCGAAAGGCATTTCAAGTACATATTAAGGATTTCATCTCGTTCTTTGTCCCGCTCTTTGTTATTTTGTGCTGCCGCAATGTCTGTCTGTTCGCGTGCCCCCAGCCTTATCTTTGATCGCAGCGTGTTCAACAGCACCCCTGATATGTCACCACATTCGTCGGGAGGAGCTAAGGGGGGGTCATGCACTGGTCCCGGGCGAGCTTCACTAAACCGACTGATGTGTATCTAGCGACTCTCTTATTTTTGACTCTTATTTACACAAATACTCGAAGAGGGTCAAGTCCGAATCCCTTCTCCTTTTCTATGCAATCTCGAACGTCTATTTCATGCGAACAACCAACTCCGACCCCCTTCTGGTCAAACAACCTTCCACAGGCTCTATCGTCCAGAGTTCCATCTGATATACACACTAGGGCTGGGACTATCGGTTTAAGGATATCCCTCCTTGCCCCACTTGTTCAGCTTGTCGTGAACCTCCTATATCAGTCTCCTGGTTAGCACGGGCAAGGCCAAAGACTCGATTTCCCCGGGGGCCAGGGGGGTAGAACAAACCTTGGGGAGAGTCACGTTAGGGATAACGACGGCGTTCAGGGCGCTAGGGGCCTCCTTGGCGGCCCACTTGTGCTTCGCGAGCACGGCCTCATCCCACGGCACCTCCTCGCTGGAGATGTCCGACCGACCTACTCAGTTGCAAACCAAACATTAGCCAAGTCGCTCTAATTCCCCCGTCCGGCAAGCCTCTAGGCCGGGACCGGACCAGGCGCATCCCCATGTCCTAGGACGATATCACGTACGGAAGTAGAACGCAGCTCCGGCAAAGGTGACCGCAACACCGGCACCAAGGGCCTAAAACGTAAAAATAACCCGTTAGCCCTCTTCAATTGCCCTTTATCCACCCTCCTCTACAAGGTTATGTGTGTGGTGTATGCGGCGAGTGGCATCCCGGGGGGGATTGTAGGTAAATTGACGCACGAGAGCGGGAACGTTGCTAGCCTCGGAGGAGACCTTTTCGTCCGTCTGGGCCACGAGGCGGCGCGCAGTGGTGGTGAAGAACCTTCGGGAGACGAGGGAGGCCATTTTTTCGGGTTCGAATCGTGGTGTTTTCTCGTGTGGTTGACGCAATTGGCGAAGGGGGTGAGAGGTGAGGCTCGTTGATTTGGCGGAAAGCTCGAAGCTCTCGTATGATTTTGGCACGGGCCGGGTCGGCAACTTCGTCACGTCACGTGATTCCTGGCTCGGACTGATAACGACGTCTAACGAAGAGACCGGCCATTGCGCATGCCATGTTTGACTACGCAGAGTATGAGTACCTCCAAAACCCACGGGGGAGGTCATGACAGAATCTCTAGAGAATTAATACAAGTATTCTTCTGTTTGCGGTTTCATCACCTTACCTTGCCTTGTAAGTGAGAGACGCGCTGCATCGAGTGAGTTTCCCACGTGACAAGCAAATAGTGGATGAGTCAGCAAAGTAAACTCCTATGAACGACATTCCCAAAATCTTCCCCAGAGCGGTCCATAAGGTCTGGGACACGGATACAGCAGCAAACGGCGCCCCTGTCAAACAACCAGTCAATATGTCCATGTTCAGGGCCAAGAAGCTCGACCTGAGCTGCTTCGTCAACACGCGCATCATCCGCGACCACACGAAGCGCAAGGTCTTTGAGCAGTCCGAGCCGGAGAGGTGAGCACTACCAACCAACCACCCACCTTCCGCCCAGCTCTGAACGAGCAACATTAGTTTCCTTTTCCGGTCTCGTTGACATACTAATATGGAATTGGGAACGAAATTAGGCAAGCCCTCCGATATGTGATCCGAAACACGACGCTCCCCGCGCGCGTCAGGGCCGAGGCGCAGCTCGAGCTCTCACAGATGCACGCCTACACGAGGGGGACGCAGATCAGGAATAGGTGTATTCTGGGTGGCAAGACGAGGGGTATATTACGGGATTTCAAGCTGTCTAGGGTAAGTTCTGTTTTCCAACCGCGGCGCTTATTGGCGTGGGTGTTGCGGGACCGGAAGAGACCTCTAGGACCTGGCCGTTCGCTGACCTTTGCGTAGTACAACTTTAGGATGCAGGCCTTGGAGGGGAACATTCCGGGTGTGAAGAAGGCCAGCTGGTAGAGAAGGAGGGCGATGTGTATGATATTGTACAGCTAGGGAACACGCTTTGCAGCCTACAATGCGAACGGGGTTCTGAAGGTCCGATTTGCCGCCATTATGTGATGCCCCGAGACTGGCCGAGTCTACAACCGAACTCCTATGACGAGAGCCACTTGCAATCCAAAGATAGCCTCTACGTTGCATACTCGGTTTCTACACGGGGTGATGTATGATCCAGAGCCGGTACCTGAGTATTGAAACAGGTGCCCAGAAGAACTGGGAAACCTGCTAACTGCTTACCGGACCCAATGGGACGTACTTGGGCGTCGTGCCTAGACGGGCATGTCTTGCCATAGGGCCTACCAGTTTCTTGGAGAAGATGATGGGAAAATGATGAAAATGAACCGCCCTCAGGCTATTATAACCCTTGCGCCCAAGATGACAAATGACCCATGAAACTCCCATTACCCCCCTTCCATTACCCTCTTCTCCAATCTCCCTCGCATCTAGCCCATTACCTTTACCGAGATGAATTCCGTCGCCGGCTGCTCTAATTAAACACAAATCCGATATACCTCGCCCTCTTCTAAATGCAGATTCCGAATACAACAACAACCCATACTATAACCTTGCCTTCTCTCGCCAAATAGATCCTAGGGCCGCAGCCGCACGAGAGAGATGTCGCCAGTTTGATTCGATCCTGTCACAAAAGCCAACTCGTTAGCAGCCGTTTCGAACCCACGGTTCGACACGGGTAGGACTCACCACCCATAACCCCTGGCCAACCGTTGCCAAACAGCTGCATGAACGACCCACTCGAGGCTTCCGGGACACCCAGCTGGCCCTTGCTGTCCTCCTCCTCGATACTGTCGCGCGTAACAGGTCGATCGCAGTCTTTGTCTGCCGCAGCCGCAGCCGCAGCCGCAGCCACAGCCACAGCCGCAGCCTCCAGGTCGGCCTTCTTCTTCTTGATCTTCCTGGCGCGGAAGTAAAAGAGGCTGCCGATGAGGGCGCTGAAGATGAGGATGATGCCGACCATGACCCCGATTTCTTGTGGGGACATGGCGTGCGTGCGTTCTGTGCCGCCGAGCTCGCTGCTGGGGTTGGCGTGCATGGAGCCCGCCCAGCCGCCTGGCCCTCCTCCTACTTCGCTAGGTTCACGAATGATAAGGGGAGCCATGGTATCTGCTAGTATGGGACAATATTAGATTTCAGCTGGATAAAAGGGGGGAGATGATAAGGGTAGGCATATGAGTACCGATATGTGGTGTTCCCGAGTGGGCAGAATGAGTGATCTTAAATAGGGAGAAGGGAGGTCGAAAGTCCAGGTCGAACAATGGGGTGACTAGTACTTGGACCACTGTTGCTCCTGGAGGTGCAGAGGTTCTCGCGTATGGAGAGGAAGGAACGAAGGAGGTGATCCAGGTCGCTCTTGCCTCCTCAGAGTTGGGCGAAGAGAGAGAGTATGTAGACAGTGGTGGGCGGGACCGCAGAGGTACAATGTAAGCATGCGGATCCAAATACTGGTCCTAGTTCTCTTTATGCTCCAAGCAGAGATGTTACCGAGAGTTGGACAGCAATTACACAACTTCGAGGCGGCGTGCTACTTGCGCGTGGGGTGGGAGGTGACAGGGAGATCGAGGTATCGCATAGCCGCTCTGCGCAGATATGAACAGCCTTCCACAGATGTTCGGATCGGTGAATATGGATGCTGCTCCTTTCCGTCGTGCAGTTAGATTAGGTGGTCAGCGGAGTCTTGCACCAGGAAGAGGAGGTCTGTATCCCTCCCGTCGGCTCGTGTAGCCAGGACTGTCTGCCTCTTATATGGATTTTGGTTGCAGCGTTCAAGGGCGAACCAAGTCTCACCAGAGTCGATAATGACTACATCATCGACAAGCAGCCGAGACGCCGCGGCCGTTAACCAATTCCTGTCTTCCCCTATTCTCCCCTCTGTCCCAGCATGATCGTCAGGCCTAGGTTGTGACATCACTCAGAACTGAACCACATCTGAGTTCTAGCTACACTAATCGTAGGGAGGCCGAGACCATGGCAACTCGCGAGAAACACGGCGATCCACACGGTGTGACTTCCCTGCTCTCCTACGACTCTCGCTCGAAATATCCAAGGCTATGCAGCTGCCATGAACGTCGGACCTGCATTAGGGGTCTCACGTCACATTAGACAACGAGAAAAAGGAAATACCGACTCGGCCAAAAACCTTGGGGCTTTCGCTAAGTGGATCGACCCAAGTGATGTAGACTTAATGGGTCAGTAAGACATGGATTTGCTAGTTTCGTTTTCCCCTCTCGGCTTTATCGCCTCAGGAGGGTATACAAGCTCCCGCTTGCGCCTTAATCCGTGGTTAAGCCTCTTACCCTTTGCTGGGCGGCGGGAGGGGAGGAGGAACGGGGAGCGTGCATGGAATACCGAGTGCCAGGGGAGGGAGTCGCCATAATCGTCGGTAGTAGCCCATGGGATCGATTAAACCGGAGCGGATGTGTTAGCCGCACAAACGTTGTGTCATTCGCCCTCCTCGAAGAACCTGCCTAGATGATTACATGTAGATTCCGAGGTGTTTCTGCTCCCTCATATTCATTGCCTATTGAACAAATCCGCCGTTCGTTCGCATGTTGTGCATCGCTGTCATTGCTCATCGACATAGAGGCCGCACTGCTATATATATATATATATATAAGAGATCTTTCATCGTTCTATCGATATTCCCAGGTATGGAGGTGCGGAAGTTTCAATAGGGAGAAGGACTGTAACAGTAGAGAGGCTCGCAAGACGGACCACCACAGTTTATCTTTCGACGCAGTGAGTATATGAGAGGAACTACTCGTACAGACCAGGAAATCATGCCCATGGAGCTGTTAGGATCACCCGCCTGCGTCCAATTGAGGTTTGACGCCCGGTTGTCGAGGACCTAATGAGCAAGCGAGTGTGTCCAGCACAACCAACTCTAACAAGTACCCACATGAGAATGGCAGGGATGAGCTGCGGGTGCGCCATGGTCTGTGCACCCTTGCAGGACTATCATGACAGCAGGATTGTGGGGAAGAAAGGAGCCGCTTAAACTCCGGACCTTCCTCGCAGAAACGCCTGGAAGTTTGGTGCAGGCGGAATAACTTCTTGATGAGGTCTTCCGAGCTCCCGTTTCGCGAAACCTTTAATACCAGTATCCCAAATTCGAAGAGCAGTGCGCTGTCCAGCTGAGGGAAAGCCGACGTTCGATTTCATTCCACAATGCCTCCTCTCCCACCCAATCATGCAGGCGGTGCCGCGGGGCCGTCGGTGACGGACAAGCGTATGACCTCACCCCAAACTGCCCATCTACTGTAGACCGGTCATGGTGATTCGAGAGCTAACCACGGGCATGCGTAGTCAAGATGGGAGCTGTGATGGGCGGGTGTAAGTCTTCCTATGCCGAGGTTATTCCCAGCGGAAGCGCTTTTCTGACCCATTCTCGCAGCTGTCGGTGTGATCATCGGCTTCATCTTCGGTAAATGCGACTCCTGCGGCCTCCGTCTCTATGCTGCGCACCGCTCTGACGCATTATTCTAGGAACGACGACCATTTTCAGATACGGAGCGGGCCCTAATGGTATCATGAGGACACTGGGACAATACATGGCCGGCTCGGGGGCCACCTTCGGGTACAACCTCCCCCTCTTGATGTCCTCCACATTCTCCCTAGAGGCTAATCGGGCTGGTTTCTAGGTTCTTCATGGCCATTGGCAGTGTCATCCGCACGGACGCGTCTCCCGCCTTCAACGAGGCGTACCTACGAGCTTCTAACAGACGTCCCCTCATTATGGCGCGCCAGGCCTTCCGACAGCCGGAACAGAACTCGACAAAATGAACGAATGCGACGGAGCGAACGGGCAGGGGTCCGACGGGGGACGACGAGGGGAAGCCGGGCTTTTGCGCTCGGGACTGCCCAGTGTATGGATAGATGTACTATACAAATGAAATCATAATGCCCCCATGATACACGCTTGCCTGTGGGCAAGTTGAATCTGCTGAGTATCAATGCGACACATGAGGATGTGTACGTATATACGTATATATGCAGCATCTTCTAACGTAACTAATACTCGGTTTCCCAACCCGGGGTGTGAGTGAGCTAGAGCGGTCCAACAAAACCAGTCCATATAGGTATGTTGCCTCATTGCATTACCTTGGAACTGCGAAGTCGACTGCGCTTCCCACAGCTGACACTCACTCCTCCGCCAATTGACCAAGAATCCCCGCCAGCTCGGGTATCTTGGAAAGCATCGGCATATGCCCCGCCTCCAGAGTAAACAACCCCAGCGGCCCGCTGAACGGCTTCCTGGGAGGCTTGCCGCCCTTACCCGGGAAGCATGGTTGAGAGTGGGCGCGGGCGCGCTCCACCATGAACTCCTGGTCCTGGAACTGAATGATGCGATCGAGGGTCGTATACACGTATGACGACGGGATGTGCTCCCAGGCCGTATGCGTAACGGGCGCGGTGTTGGTCCCGATCGGCTCCTTCCCGGCGAGGGCCGCGTAGGTCGAGCGGTCCGGCTCCGGGACGTCGTGGAAGATGGCTTCCTCCGCCTTGTCATTCAGGACAATGTATCCGTCGTCCTGGCTCTCGATTAGTGGGAGTACTCGATGGAGTGCCCCCTTTTTCTGGGGAAGACGGGCTAGAGGGGGCTGGCGGACCCGCGGATTGAGTAGCTTCAATCCGCGCGGTGTAAGCAAGAAGGAAAACTTATGGCGCTCAACATACAGAGTAGTAAAAGACACTGTCGGGCGCTGGCGGCGGGGCGGCTGATGCAAGGCTCGTGAGGCTGTCCCCCTCGGCGGGGACAAAGGCGGCAACGTATACGAGCCGCTTGATCCTCCCGGCGATATCCGGGCGGCTGGCTATGATATCCCCCGCCGCCTCTGTCCCAGGGATGCCGCCGTATGAGTGCATGACGATGATTACGTCCTCACCCTTCTCGAGGAGGCCTACGGCACCTTAGCTTCAGGGAATCCAGGCATCCCTTTCTTTGGAAGTGGAGGCGCAAAGGGGGGGGGAGGGGTATCTTACCTAAGGTGTCATCCCTAACCGCGTCCGCGTCAGGCTGGAAGGATGTCGCGGGCGGTACTGAGTTGAGGGCCCGGGGTGTCACGGCAACGGAGCTGTAGCCCAGCCCATTGAGCGCGTGTCTGATGGGGTCGAAGTAGGCGGGCCCATAGCAGGCTCCGGTAACGAACACGAATGAGGGCCTCATGGTGGGCTGCTGGGTTGGATGGGGCTTCGACTACGGGTATACTCGTGGGTGAGTGTGACGGGTATATATCCAGCTTTGCAAGTACATGGCGCATCGGGGAGCCGTTTATACTTTGGCTCTCGGGATCAGCACTTGTGCCCCAGGCGGGCTTGCTACGCTGCGTTTCCATGCCCATGGCCCGGGCTAGATAGAGCATATTGTATAGCACAGACAAGGGGTCTAGTAAATCTAGTAAGCGTAGAGGTCATTTGTCATTAAGCATTTGTCAGTCGATACAACAATGTGACCCTCCCGGAACATAATCGAGGCGGACCAGGGATTCTGAGCCAATGGATCGGCGAGATTTCTCGCCGAGAGAGCTCTCACAGCTCTGAGGGCGAAGAGGGAAGCTTCCGGGCTGTTTACTTGTAAGTGGTTAAAGGGCAGGTGGTAGAAACACAAGGGTTAGAGTGTGGTCTTTTGTAAGTCGATCTGAGCTTCTTGGCGTCGGTGAGCAGCATCCCACCTTTTCGCCGTCGGGGTTCATATTCGGAGATAGCAAACTCTTGGGTTTCTTGTTCCGTGATTGCAAGGCCAGTCTGGATCCTAGAATGACAGGATCTTGCTTGGTAAGCTACGTGTATTCATAATACTCGGGACAGCTGAATTCCCCTTGTACCCACGGTGGGCGGAACTCCGGACGGCACGGGCAATCACCCGCCGCTCACCAGAGATGGCGAGTAATATGACCAGGGTCTAACCAGGCTTGCGCCGCCCGCTCGCTTACACTTTCCTTATAAAGGGTACACGGGAACCGCAAATCCAACTGTGCATGAGGACTTCATACTTCCTCTTTGTACATGAAGTATGTATAAGAGAAGCAAGAGAGGCACCTCTGAGAACCCCCTTTTTCTATTTTGTACTTTTAGCTGTCTAGGTAGGTTGTTTTTCAACTGCCCTAGAGAACAACTAGCTCGGCTGAAATGTTCTAAGTCAAGTTAGTACCTTTGACGTGGGATGCAGTTCTTGAACAAATGACAAAACTCGCAGATATCAAGTAGACTTCTGAACTCTAGATTCCGAGTCCTGAGGTCTGCGTCCTGAATTCGAAGGTTGGAATTCTGCCTATCCCGTCGCTCCTTCCAAGTTAGGCCGTCTTTGCCCACGGCAGCCTGCGTGTACTTCAACTACTGTCGCTCCTGCGAAGTGGTTCTGTCTTTACCCACGGCAGCCTGCAAGTATTCCCACTATTTGCTAGGCTCCAATGCAGGATTATATCCGAATTACAAGTATTTCTGCCCCTCCATAATAACGGCGCCCCTCCAAACTTTCCAATCGCAGTACCCGCTCCACAATCTTTACCCCCACCTCGCATTTCGAAATTCCACGTCAAAACGTCATTATTTTCGCCCTACATTACTTCCTTCCCCACCTCACCCCGAGTCCCTCTATGTAGACGCGCCAGCTTTTCACTACGAATACTCCGTTCCGCCTCTCATACGGGCTTCCCTTTCACCCGCCGAAACCCTGGATTCCTTCTGGAAATTCGCTGCCATGGGCGTAGAGAAGTCATCGCCCTCCACGCTGGAGGATCGGTCCTTGGATGCCGTCGCGTCTCTCATCAAGAATGGAAGGGCGCGGCGGATCGTGGTCTTGACGGGAGCGGGCATCTCCACGTCTGCCGGTAGTAAGGCACCCTGAACCCCAAACCCCCCTTCCTTTTCTTCCGTAACATGCAAACCCCGGTCGCCCGTAGCGCAGAGAGCTCACCTCTCGTCGAATAGTCCCCGACTTCCGCTCCCCCGAGACGGGCCTCTACGCCAACCTCGAGCGGCTGAACCTCCCCCACCCCGAGGCCGTCTTCGACATCGCCTTCTTCCGCGAGAACCCCGAGCCCTTCTATGTACTAGCCAAAGAGCTCTATCCGGGCAACTTCCACCCCACCGTCTCGCACGCCTTCATATCCCTCCTCGCCAAGAAGAACCTCCTGCACAAGCTCTTCACCCAGAACATCGACTGCCTCGAGCGCGCCGCCGGCGTACCCTCGGACAAGATCATCGAGGCCCACGGGAGCTTCGCGACGCAGCGGTGCATCGAGTGTATGGACTCGTTCCCGGACGACCTCATGAAGAAGCACGTCGAGGATGGCAGGGTCCCAAAGTGCCTCAGGTGCAAGGGCCTCGTGAAGCCCGATATTGTCTTCTTCGGCCAGGGCCTACCGATGGAGTTTAGCCTGAACTCGTTCAGGCTTACAGAGGCCGACCTGGTGCTGATCATCGGCACGAGCCTCAGCGTCTACCCCTTCGCCGCACTGCCGGAGCTCTGCCTGCCTAGGACGCCGCGGGTCCTGTTCAACTTGGAGAAGGTGGGGAACCTGGGCTCGAGGGCGGATGACGTGCTCGAGCTGGGAGGCTGCGACAATGGGATCAGAAAGCTTGCGCAGAAGATCGGGTGGCTGGACGAACTGAACGATCTGTGGAAGGCGACTGTCGGGGAGGAGGAGGTGAAGAAGCAGCTCAAGAGGCAGGGTATGCTGGGCGAGGAGTTTGAAGAGGAGGAGGCGGGGGTTATCGAGGCTATTACCGCAGGCCTTGAGGGCATCGAGCTCAAGGGCGAGGGAGAGAGCCCAAGTAGCGGCGATGGGAAACTAGGAGAGACTGCCGAGGTGTGCGAGGAGCACGACAAGGAGGCCTTGAAGGGGGTGGAGCCAGAAGGTCTGGTGACTCAGGCCGAAAGGAAGGGCGGACCTAGCGAGGCGCTACAACATCATTTAGAAGCCCACCTCCACCAGAAAGCGGCTACCTTAGCGGTCAAATCAGCGGACGGAACCGACGAAGCTGAGACGCAGGATGCCATCACCCAGCAAGGGAGGACTGAAGACAAGGCGTCGGAAGGGAAAAATCCAGACAAAAAGGCGCCGAAAAACGAGTCGCAGGATGAGAATCAGGACGAGACCTCGAATGGCAAGGAGAAGCTCTAACGGCGCGAAATATGAGCTAATATTTCGGGAGCTATGGCGCCTGGAATGGAAAGGGCGGGGGATAGATGAACCCTGTTTATAGACAGACGGATTGGGCACGGATTTCCTTTTCATGGACATCACTTTATCGTTTGGCGTTTGGGGGATAAGAATATGCTTGTGTTTAGGGATGATATGGAGGTTGCCAAAGAAGGCTTAGGAGGGGACGTACGGATACAACTCAGGTCAGGGATATATACATTTCAGCTGACAGCCTAGAAGGTGGCGTTTGCGGGGGAGTACACAATTCCGAAAACTATCACAAAAGTGCGCGGATATCGCCCATGGCATTCTCCTTAGCCTCCTTGACATTGTGGAGAAGGGCGGTAAGAATCAATGGCACCCCTGTTCCCTTGCTAGTAGGCGGGCCGGGCCGAGAGGCGTCCGGGTCCGAAAGGTGGGGCCCGGACCTCCGATTCTACGCCGGTTCGTGGCGGAGCAAATACGCGCGCGGCGCACCGGCCTGGGGGAGGGGGTACCCGGCCTCCCAGTGATAGATGGTATGATTGCAATTTTGACCCGTACCACAGCATTCAGTGGGATATAACATGTATGCTGTGCCATATTGATTTTTATGACCTCTGGCTTACCAGTCTTTCCAGCTTGAATGCTCTGAGGGCGGACTAATAAGATGAGGCAAAGGCCTCGGAGCGGGACCATGTCGGAAGATTTACCGGGTAGCACTCGGGTATTAGTTATTGGTACTGGGTTATTGGATTTGCCGGATTTATCACTGGCTCGATCCACGTGGTAGTAGTAGAATTCTGGAGATGGCGAGTAGCAAGCGCTTAAGTTGGTGACTCCCGCCGTTGAGATCAACACGGGATCTCTCTCACTTCCTCTCTCCCATCCCACCACCGCCTGCCCGAGAATGGCCTTCCCCTCTGCCGTGCGTACCCTGCACGATCCGTCGCTTACTGCGGGGGAATCGCATCACAAGGTTACATAGAACATATTACCCCACGATCCTCAAGTTAGGTCCCCACAGGCTAAAGCGCCATTGCCGGAGAGAACACGAGGATTAAACCGCTCGTCTGACCGAACAATATAATTTCCGGGGCAATTCTTCAGTTACAATTACAAACAGAATTACAATGACGCATATAGCCTCTATTCTCGTACACGCCCCACACACGCACAATATGTTTTCCCCCTCTCGAGACCGGGATCCCTCTTAAGCGAGAGAGAGAGAAAAAAAAAAGGGGGTGAAAGTCTGGGAGCATTTGCTTCGGTAGACTTCCTAGAGTCTACCTAACTTGGGGTTGGCAAATATATTAAAGTTTGGATCGGCAAGGTTCCAGGGCCAGTATTTAATATATCACGTCCCGTTCAGGCACAATCCCCCGGGCCATCGAATATGGGACCATATCCAGAGCATCGCCCCACCTCGACCCCAGTCTACGCAAGTCTTCTCGAAGGACGCCATGATGTAGAAAGGGAGGAGAGGGGGGAGGGAACATGAAGAAGACCCGGGAGAAATACTACTTGGCAACCGGCTTGTAGATGGGCCTTGAGGGACCTTAATATAAAAGCATTGGCTTTGCCCCCCTCGTCCCTGGGGTGTAAAACAAGCGTGCCCATACCCCGTTCCCCGTATGCTCCTAGTGGAACAAGAACGGGCTTTTCTTCCTTCGGCCGTGATGACTTCTCCCGCTAAGCTCGCCCTCGCGGCCATCTCCCTCTCGCGGCTCGTCGCCTCCAGTCCTCTTCGCGCAGACTCCGCTGTCATCATCAAGAGACAGGCCGAGCTACGGGACGAATATGACTTCATCGTCGCCGGCGCCGGAACGGCCGGCCTCACTGTAGCCGACCGGCTCAGCGAGGGTGGACAGTGTAAGTCGATGGACTGGACCCCCACCACCACCACCCCCTTCCTAATGCCCCCTTTCTCGTCCACCTCCATCCTCACATACCAGACCAAATTTCTCTACTTCTAGTGTCAGTTCCCGCCTTCTAACAGCAGCAAACAAATAAACCAGACACGGTCCTCGTCGTAGAGTATGGATACCTCGACGGCTCCCACGACATCACCGCCACGGGGCCCGACGCCCGCGAGCCCTTCGTGCCCGAGTACCGCAGCGGCACGCGCATGTACAACATCACGTCGGCGCCCCTCGTCCACACGACGGGCCGCCCCGCCAACGTGGCGTGCGGCTGCGTCGTGGGCGGCAGCTCCGCCGTGAACGGCATGTTCTTCGACCGCGGCAGCGCCGAGGACTACGACTCGTGGGTGTGGGCCGCCGGGGAGGACCACGAGGCCGAGTACGCGAGGGAGTGGGGGTGGGACAACATCTACCCCTTCTTCCAGAAGAGCGTCACCTTCCACCCGCCAGACGAGAGGATGCAGGAGGAGTACAAGATGACGTACGACATGGCGGCTTGGGGGGGCGATACTCCCATTCACGCTAGCTACCCGCCGTTCCAGTGGCCGGGGACGGGTGAGTCGAGTCCCTCTCTTTTCTTTCTTTGTTCCTTTTCTTTACCTTTCTACGGTCGGTAGCAAGCGAGAGAAGGGGGATGGGTGGTACTAGTAGCTGACTGGACGGGGTTGGCGGGTAGTCGCCGTATGGGATGCGTGGAGGACCATCGAGGGCGTTGAGTTCCCAAAGGAGCACGGCGACGGCAACGCGACGGGGCTGATCTGGTGCCCCAACTCCATCGACCCCTCGGACAGGACGAGGTCGTACTCGCGCCGCGGGCACTACGACAACGGCGCCAACGAGCGCACCAACTTCCACCTCCTCCCGGCCCACCGCGCCACCAAGGTCGTCCTCGAGGAGGTTGAGGGCGCCGAGGATAGGACCCATCGCGCCGTCGGCGTGCACATCGCACCCCGCGACGGCGACATGTGGGAGGACGGGCCGCGCCTGGTCAGGGCACGGAGGGAGGTCGTCGTCTCGGCCGGGTCGGTGCACACGCCCCAGGTCCTGCAGAGGAGCGGCGTCGGGCCGAGGGATGTGCTGGAGGCGGCGGGCGTCGAGGTCAAGGTCGAGCTTCCCGGCGTGGGCTTCAACCTGCAGGACCACGCGCACTATACCATCTCCTTTAACTGTAAGTCCCCTCATCCCCCCCTTTTTCTCTATTTTTCTTTTCGCGTCTCCTTTTCCCTCTTTACCTACCCGCGGATTCCCATTCCTGCGAGAGAAGCATGTAAAGGTGGTTCTCACGGGGGCTGATAACTAACGCACCTTGCCAACCAAAAAAGACACCACGGACCTAACACCCAACCCCGGCTCTTTGGCCAGCGACCCTGAGTTCCGAGCGGAGGCCGACCGCCAGTGGGCGGAGAACAAGTCGGGCCCGCACTCGTCCAACGTCAACGGCGGGGCCTTCCTCCCGCTCCCCTTCCTCTCCAACCGCTCAGAGGCCATCATCGAGTCCTACCTCGCCCAGGACCCGGCCGAGTTCCTCCCGTCCAACGCCCACGAGACCGTCATCGCGGGATACAAGCAGCAGATGAAGACCATGGCGCGCATGTTCGCGTCCAACCGGTCGGCGGAGCTGGAGTGGCTCGTCTCCGGGAGGGGCGGCTCGAGCATCATCATGATCAAGATCGTCTCGCGCGGCACGATCCTCATCTCGCCGGAGGACGACGGCGATTCGAGGGGCAACGTGGAGCCGGTGGTCGACTGGCGCACGTTCAGCAATCCCATCGACGCCGAGATCACGGCCGAGTTCCTCAAGCTTGCGCGGTGGTTCATGCAGACCGAGGCCATGCAGAAGACCTTTGCGCCCGTCGAGGTGTCGCCCGGCGTCGACATCGCGACGGACGAGGAGATAATCGCGTGGATCAAGAGCCGGATCAGCCCGAGCAACGGGCACCTCGTCGGGACGGCGAGCCTCGGGCCCAAGGAGCTGGGGGGAGTGGTGGGTCCCGACCTGAGGGTCCACGGCATCGAGGGCCTAAGCGTTGCGGATAACTCCATCATGAGGATCATCCCGGGGACACATACCAGTTCCACGGCGTATGCTATCGGTGAGAAGGTAAGCAGGCCGATATGTCCATCCTCTGGGCCGTTGCTGTGAAGGATTCTTTCTGTGTAACGTTTGCTGACGATGGGCGGTTCAACTAGGCTGCCGACCTTGTTCTGCGGAGAGCCAAGGCAAACCCTCTACCTGAGACTGATCCCGTGGAACTTCCCGTTGAGGAAGATCCTGCTGAGGAAGATAACGGCGAGTAGTTTGATGTCTGATGTCTTGGCTTCGACTATCCTATCTGTTGTCTAAATAACACGAGGCATTCCATTTTGTAAATATCTTCCTTGCTTTGTATGGTAGCACTAAAATGTGGAGGACGAAACATCTTATTACTCTGTTCAAGCTAGGTATGCGTAAGCGTATGCGCCTGTGTGTGTGTGTGTGTGTGTGTGTGTGTGCGTCTGTGACGTGCGCGGCGAAGTTCCATTCGTTTCAGGCAGACGGTGTAAGTCCAGACCAAGCCTCTCGCCCCGTCGATCCAAGAGAGGCTAAAACGTGCATCTTTTTTCAGGATCCTCCATCCCATCTGTACTATTCTTATCTTCCATCCCAAATGCCGTGTGTCCGGAGAAATTAAGCATATCGTGAGGCCGGAGAAATAAGCATTGAAACGAGCCCGGCGATCACACAGCATGGTTGCACGAACAGATACCTGCCTTCCCATCATTATACGTCTCTATCTCTGAGTGAAAAGGCCGCGGCGCCTGAGACGGGAGATCACTCAAATGCGCAGAGATCCGTATTTGGATGCCCGGTCAATATAACGAGATATGAGGAGTCTGGAAAAAAGGGGGGGGGGGGGGGGGGGGGAGGGAGGCGGAGTC